>JAODUK010002489.1:0-12049 GCA_027564635.1 Typhlichthys eigenmanni | reverse complement strand
GAACAAAAATTGCCCGGTAGATCGAGAGCTTTGCCTTCCAGCTCAGCTCTCTTTTCGTCACCACGGTGCGGTAAAGCTATTGCAATACCGCTCCCGCTGCTTCGATTCTCTGGTCAATCTTTCGCTTCATAGTCCCCTCACTCGCGAACAAGACCCTGAGGTACTTAAACTCCTTCACTTGGTGTAAGGACTCATTCCCCACCTGGAGTAGGCACTTCATCGGTTTCCGGCTGAGAACCATGGCCTCAGATTTAGCGGTGCTAATCCTGATCCCAGCCGCATAACACTCAGCCGCAAACCGATCCAGTGAGTGCTGGAGGTCACGTACCGATGATGCCATCAGGACCACATCATCTGCAAAATGCAGTGATGAGATCATTAGGCTACCGACTGATTAATGTATCCATGTTTTTTCTTTTGTATTATGTCATATTTTATGTATTTTATTTAATTGTGACGCACTCTGTGAAAGTTGCAATATAAATAAATTTGACTAACTTTACTGCTACCAGGTGAGAGTGTTGAGGAAAATGCCAACGTTGTGGTTCGGTTGTTGATTCGCCGACCAGAATGTTTTGGCCCCGCCTTGCGAGGGGAAGGGGGCAACGGGCTCCTCTCAGCGATGGAAGAGGCAATTAAAATCTCAGAGGACCCATCTAGAGATGGACTTTCCCAAACAGCTGAAACAACAAAGTCATTGTAAGCCATACTTTGTACTGGTAACAAATAATAGTATAAATTACGTTAAGTTGGCAAATGGATGATGCAAAAATGTCCATGGTAGTATTAACAAGCTCTGTGTGTGTGTGTTTGCGTGTGTGTGTGGGGGGGTAGCAGAGACAATATTGATGATGATGAAGAGGACGACACTATCCATATGGGAAATGCCATCATGACCTTCTATGCAGCTCTAATTGACCTACTGGGCCGATGTGCACCGGAGATGCATGTTAGTTGACGCGAGTGATCCCGCACACACATATACTCTATATCTTTCACACACACCCACACACGTGTGCATTATGAAAAAACATATTTGTGTAAATATTCTGTCCTATCCTCTTCTGTACAGTTGATTCATGCAGGTAAAGGGGAGGCAATCCGGATAAGAGCCATCCTGAGATCTCTGATCCCCATAGAAGATCTTGAGGGGGTCATCAGCATCCCGTTCTCCATGCCTATTCTTGCAAAGGGTAGACGTGTACACAGACACACACATACCCATACAGTCACCTCCAGGTGATTTGCCGCTTGCCATGTGTTATGTCTTTGACAAGATGTTGGAAGTTCGAACTGTTACCGACCTATTAGCTAGGCCTGTTATAACATTTGGCTCACATTTCGGATATTGTCTTACAGTGGATATAAAAAGTCTACACACCCCTGTTAAAATGCCAGGTGTTTATGATGTAAAAGGAAAGAATGAGACAAAGATAAATCATGTCAGAACTTTTTCCACCTTTATTGTAACCTAAAGTATAATGTGAACAATTCAATTGAAAATCAAACTGATATCTTCGAGGGGGAAAAATTAAAAATATAAAACGTACAATAACCTGGTTGCATAAGTGTGCACACCCTCTTATAACTGTGGATGTGGTCGTGTTCTGAATGAACCAATCACATTCAAATTCATGTTAAATAGAAGTCATTACACACCTGCCATTTAAGTGATTCTGATTAATCACAAATAAAGTTCAGCTGTTCTAGTGGGATTTTCTGACATTTTCTTAGTTGCATCTCAGAGCAAAAGCCACAGCCTGCAGAGAGCTTCCAAAGCATCAGAGGGATCTCATTGTTTAAAGATATCAGTCAGGAGAAGAGTACAAAATAATTTCCAAATCATTAGATATACCATGGACCACAGTGAAGACAGTCATCATCAAGTGGAGAAAAAATGCACAACAAAGACATTACGAAGACAAGAACTGGACGTCCCTACAAAATTGATGAAAAGACTAAAAGAAAACTGGTCAGGGAGGCTTCTACGAGGCCTACAGCAACATTAAAGGAATTGCCGGAATTTCTGGCAAGTACTGACTGTGTGCTACATGTGACAACAATATCCCGTATTCTTCATATGAATGGGGTAGGGTGGCAAAACAGAAGCCTCTTCTTACAAAGAAAAACATCCAAGCCTGGCTGAAGTTTGCAAAACAAATATCAAGTCCCTCAAAAATACGTGGGAAAATGTGTTATGGTCTGATAAAACAAGGTTGAACTTTTTGGCCATAATTCCAAAAGGTATGTTTGGCACAAAAACAACGCTACATACCACCAAAAGAGCATTATACCCACAGTGAAGTATGGTGGTGGCAGCATCATGCTTTGGGGCTGTTTCTCTTCAGCTAAAACTGGGGCCTAAATCAGGGTGGACGGAATTATAAACAGTTCCAAATACAAGGCAATTTTGGCACAAAACCTTCAGGCGTCCATTAGAAAGCTGAAGATGAAGAGGAAGTTCACCTTTTCGCCCAACAACAACCCAAAGCACACATCCAAATACACAAAAGCATGGCTTCACCAGAAGAAGATTACCGTTTTGGAATGGCCCAGCCAGAGCCCAGACCTGAATCCAATTGAACATCTGTGGGGTAATCTGAAGAGGGCTGTGCACAGTGAAGGAATGTGATTTGATTATGGTTATTGCCTTTGGCAGACATTTCATATGTAATTTGCTATTTCAGCTGTCTGTCCTGTGCTCTTTGCATCTCAAGCCTAAATGTACCATTTGCCACAAACAAAAGAGTGCTTAATTTACATGTATCGCCCATCTCAACCTCACCTAAGCATTTGTCCCAGCTACAGACTTGATGGCAGGATGTAGCTCCCTAATACCCAGCTGTGTCTGCAGGTCTGCAGCTAAAGTCTGCTTTCACACTGGACACAACCAAATTAACATTTACCTATGGGGGTGGCCATGACTGTTTCCCCTTTGTTCTATGCTGTATAAAGTTGCAAACATGCCTTTGTTACCTCAGAGATGTTTTGGTGGAACTTCTTGTGAAACCAATTGTTTCTCCCTTGCTGCGCACCATTGTATTATTAAAGCCTGCTTTCCTGATTCAACGCTATCCAACAACGACTGGGCTACATTATTATGATAGAAAATTATTACTATTAACAGGCGATGTCTAGGCAATCTGACAGATTTTGAGCGTTTTTGCAAAGAAGAGTGGGCAAATGTTGCCACATCAAGATGTGGCATACTAATAGACTCCTACCCAAAAAGACTGAGTGCTGTAATAAAACCGAAAGGTGCTTTAAGAAAGTATTAGTTTAAGGGTGTGCACATTTATGCTTAAGTTATTGTAAGTTTTTTATTTGACATTTTTTACCCTCCAAGAGTTCAGTTTGTTTTTCAATAGAATTGATCACATAATAGGTCACATTAAAAGTACATCTCTGTATTTGCTTTATATGGTCTTTAAAGCCATTACCTACTTTTACCTCTTTAAAGGATCCATTCCATGAAACCCAAGTATTTCTAGTTGTTTTTGGAATTAGGAATGTTGATGTGACACGAAGGAGTAGTAAGCCTTTCAAAGTGGACTGCAAGCTTCCTGGTCTGTATTGCTAAAAAATGAAGTGAGGCGGGGAAACAGACGAATGAGAGAAAAGTGCATATGTTGCGTAATTACTGCACAGTTCGTTTGGTTACACCCCTATGAGGATATTTGGCCAGCTATGCAGTATACAAGGCAAGGAACTGATGTTGATCGGCAGTACACAAACCATAAGTAAAAGTTTAATGTTCAACATTTGCACATAACCAAATATGTAAATCTAGTTTTTGTTACAGTAGCTGGTAGGCCACCATAGCATAAGCCACTAGTCTGCAAAACAGGCATATTATCAAGCGGGATGCTCTGTGCACATCAATAACTACATTGGATTAATATAGGCTATTGTTTAGAAACAGTAAACATCTTAGAAATAGGCTGCTTAAATAATGTTGTGTTGATTTACTTAACCTAAACATTGCAACAAAAGAGCGTCAAGTGTCGCGTGTCATACCAAAATTGTATCCCCTGCCGAAACGGATTGCCGTCTTTGGTACCGCGAGTAATAATGCTTTTAAGTGGGTCAGTGATCGGTCATATGATACAAAACATTTAACATTATGTCTGTGATAATAACAAAGATAGAATATGTTTTTGTTTAACTTTAACATTTCTTGTTTAACCGACTATCACTTTGTGTTTTTGCTAGCAGCTAGCAGCTAGCCACCTATCTATCATAACCCTGTACCGTAGTGGTAAAAACGGCTGCTGTTTTGTGCTATGCTTTTCATTTGTTAATACGTGCTTATGGGTATATGGCTGTTTAGCGGGCAAGGATGGCTGCGATGTTGTGCTATGGTATAATTGAACCTTCATTCATGAAACAATGTGCTATGTCTAAGCTGCTGCTGTGTTTATGTAGTTGACACGAACAACAACGAACTACATTCTGCCTCCCGTATCCTTTACTGTAGTCTGGACGGCGAGGTGTAATTAATGCGCAATATTAACACCTTGAAAACACTGCTGAAAATAAATAATATGTGGTTCAAAACCCATAAAACTATGTTCCAAACGGTTTTGAGTAATAGCAGTAAAGCAGTCGTAGCCTCACGTCAACATAGATACGTGGAAGTCGGGGCGGGGTGGGCAGTGGCTTGTTAAATTTATAGCAACAGTCACTGAAATCAGACCGTTTTTCGAGAGTTGTGGTTGTGATCGTGCTATTCCACATAATTTATGTGGTATTTTCACCTGCTGGTCAACTACATTGCTTTGAGAAGTCAAGGAACTGTGTCAACAAGTGAAAAGGAGCATGAAATTACTCCTTCAAGACTCATCTCCAAACAACTTGCATTTGCTTCTAATTACACATTAGAAAACTTAAGAACTTACTGACAATATGAAGGTCATATAATATATAACTGCTTGTTTATAATAATAATGCTTGTTATGTGTATATGCATGTACTTCTGCTATGGTATAACATTCACCAACAAAGGTGCCATTTGTTTTCCTGGGAGGGAAAGTTCACTGGACACCGCTCCCGGTTCTTCCTACTGGAGAAGAACGGGGAGCGGTGTCCAGATAAGATATGGCTATATTTACATTGCCCGGTGTAAGACCCAGAGAGTTCTGTCCAAGGAGTCTTCTCACGACTGTCCCAAGTGATAATTGGGATCCGATTGGTCGGTTAGTTTATTTACTAGCCTTGTAAATTTGGTACCTGCAAGGAGGATCAAGTTCTGTAGCATTCTGTTGTCTTAATGATGTGAGACAGATCCAACTCAAGTGTGGTATTTCCTTTAGGGGGTTAGCGTTTGGTCAGAGATAAATTTAGATTTTGCCAGATTCTATGGTGATCCTGATGTAGCAGGGCAATACATCACATTTCTCCTCAAGGATCATGCATTGCATGTTTAGGCTTGGGCTGGAACCTGTTAGCAAGCATGAGGCTTTAACCTGGTCAATTAGTTGCAGCATAAAACACACATAATTATACATTATGGTTTTAATATATTGTAGTCTCTTCTGACATTTGTTTAAAATGTTTGCTTTTCAATATACATTATATTTTAAGGGTATTCAATTAAGTTTCCATAAACATTCAAGGAGAAGCGATTGGGTCCAGCACCCTTGGCCTGGTGTTTCCAGTTCGGGATCACAGTTTGAAACACATTGTAAATCTCGAGTGACTCATGATCATCCATGATAAAGTATGTCTTTGTGTGTGTGTGTTACTCTGCAGATGGATCTGTGGTAGAACCTGACATGTCTGCAGGTTTCTGTCCAGACCACAAGGCAGCCATGGTTCTGTTCCTGGACCGGGTGTATGGCATCGAGGACCAAATCTTTATGCTCCACCTGTTAGAGGTGGGCTTCCTGCCAGACCTGCGGGCTGCAGCCTCCCTGGATACAGTGAGTGTGTGTGTGTGTGTGTCAAGTCAATTTTATTTATATAGCCCTTAATCACATTGCAGTCTCAAAGGGCTTTACAGCCTACATTTCACATGGAAACAAACAACACCCCCTTAACCTGCTCCTTCCCCTGGGCAAGTAATAACTTCCATTAAAACCACATGGGGGAAAAAATAGAAGAAACCTTGGGAAGTTACCTCAGAGGGAGGAATCCACCCCTCCAGGACGGTTAAGATACAATAGGTGATAGTAGGCAAAAACTTTTTAGCATTAATACTATGTATAATAATTTTCACATTGTGCCGTACTTAAGAACTAACACTGGAAATATTTAAAGGATTTTGTAAGTCAGTTAATTAAGAGTGGTCTGTCAATTGTAGCATTAACAGACGGGACAGGAGTCCCAGGTCCGAAGAAGTGACACTGACAGACACCACTTGAGTCCCAGGTCCAAAGAAATATTCTATAGCACTAGACACGACCAGGACCGCTCAACAACCATAGCGCTTGTCTGAATTGGAGATTTGGCTTCTGCAGCAATAGCCACCACCATCCATACATAGTCCAGGACCATGTCAATATCTCCTTGTGACAACACTCCTTCACAGAGCAGGAGATGACAAACAGACATCCATTGGCTCTGCACACAATTCTATTTCCCAGCTCAGGGAACATTGCCATCGACACGCTATCCTTGACCAAGGCAGCAACGTCCCCCAATGACATCACCGGGCTGGAGCCGCACCATCCCCACAGCCTCCAGGATAGTGACAGCATCTCCCATCCACCACACATGGAGAAAGAGAAAGAGAAACGGGCAGGAAACACACAGACGACACAGAGGAGCCTAATGTATAGCAATTTAGGTCCCTAAGCAGAGGGGAACATTCACTGTTGCTAACTAAATGCCTTACTATACAAATAGGTTTTTAGTTTGATTTTGAAGGTTGAAACAGTACTAGCACCCCTGACATCAGCTGGTAGGGAATTCCACAAATGTGGGGCCCTATGGGAGAATGCTCTAAATCCTGCTGTTTTCTTGAACTTTAGGGATGGATAGAAAGCCATCATTTTGTGAGCGTAGGGCTCGGGATGGAACATATGGTGTCACTAGGTCAGATAGATAGGAAGGTGCCAATCCATGTAATGATTTATAGGTGAACAATAGATTGTTAAAATCACAAACTGGCAATGAAGTTCAGCAAGGATTGGAGTAATGTGATCAAATTTTCTAGTTCTAGTCAAGATTCTGGCAGCAGCATTCTGTACCATATGAAGACTTGTAATACTCTTTTTCGGAAGGCCAGAGAGTAAACCATTGCAGTAATCCAACCATGAAGATAAAATGCATGAATTAGAGTCTCTGCATCTATCAAAGATAATATCGGCCAAATCTATGTAATGTTGCGAAGATGGAAAAATGCAATTTTAGTAACCTCTTTAATGTGCAAATCAAAAGAAAGCGCAGTCAAATATCACTCCTAAATTTTTTGCTGAGTTACTCTGAATAATATTACAATTGACAAAGTTAAGTGTGGCATTCTTGAACAGGTGTCTGTGCCTATCCGGTCCAATAATTGACATTTCAGTCTTATCTGGGTTTAGGTGCAAAACGTTTTATTTTATCTTATTTCCAAAAGGCATGACCCCAATATTCTGAGGTTAGACTGGTTTTTGAGTTCCAGGGGCATATAAAGTTGGGTATCATCAGCATAACAATTAAAACTAATACCATATTTATGCATAATATCACCCAGTGCTAGCATATAAATACAAAATAACAAAGGGCCCAGCACAGAACCCTGTGGGACGCCACAGGTAACCTTATGGTAGTCAAAGGTCAAATTACCATAAGATACACAGTGTGTGCTTAGAACTAAACAATGAAAATGCCACCCCAATCGCAGATATGTATTTTATCGCTTAAGGAGCAGGTTATGGTGCTCTAAATCCTGATTGGAATAATTCAAATAATTTGTTGATAGTCATACGGTCAATAATTTTCTGAGCTACAATTTTTTCTAAAATCTTAGAAATGAAAGGGAGATTCGAGACCGGCCTATAATTATTAAGAATTTCAGGATCAAGGCAAGTAAGGATTTAATCACGGCTGTATAGGGAGGATACCAGATGAGAGTGATGTATTAATTATATTAAGTATAAAGAGCCCTAAAAACGTCTGGAAGAGGCCCCTGACCATGAGATCTTCAACGCACACCTCCGGCGGAGCTTTTCTGGCATCCCTGTAGAGGTTGGGGACATTGAATCTGAGTGGGAAATGTTCAAAGCTTCCATTGCTTAAGCTGCAGCAGAGAGCTGTGGGGGCCTTAAGGGGCGGTAACCCTCGAACACCGTAGTAGACACCAGTGGTCAGGGAAGCCGTCCGACTGAAGAAGGAGGCCTTTCGGGATATGTTGTCCTGGAAGACTCTGGAGGCGGTTGCAAGGTACAGACAGGCCCGAACGGCTGCAGCATCTTCCGTAGCAGAAGCAAAACAGCGGGTGTGGGAGCGCTTTGGAGTAGCCATGGAGAAAGACTTTTGGTTAGCACCAAAGTGTTTCAGGAAAACCGTCCACCACTTCAGGAGGGGGAAGCGGGGAACCATCCAAGCTGTGTACAGCAAGGATGGGACGCTGTTGACCTCAACTCAGGAGGTAAATGAGAGGTGGCAGGAACACTTTGAGGAACTCCTGAATCCGAATGACACGCTCTCTGTGATAGAGACAGAGCTGGAGGCTGATGGGGGATCGTCATAAATTTTCCTGGGGGAGGTCACTGAGGTAGTCAAACAACTTCACAGTGACAAAGCCCCGGGGATTGATGAGATCCGTCCAGAAATGCTAAAATCTTTTGATGTAGAGGGGATGTCTTGGATGAAACGCCTCTTCAACATCGCGTGGAAGTCCGGGACAGTGCCAAAAGAGTGGCAGACCGGGGCGGTGGTTCCCCTCTTCAAAAAGGGGGACCAGAGAGTGTGTGCCAATTACAGGGTTATCACACTACTCAGCCTCCCTGGTAAAGTCTACTCTAAGGTGCTGGAGAGGAGGGTTCTGCCGTTGGTCGAACCTCAGTGTCACGTTTGGAGGTGGTAGTGAGGACCCAAATGCAGACACGCAGGTTTTCACGGAAGGGGTTTATTACTCACAGGCAGGAACACAAAAACAGGGCTGACATCAAACAGGGCAGGAACACGTAACAGCAAACAGGGCAGGAACACATAACAGCAAACAGCAAACAGGGCAGGGACTCGTAACAGCGAACAGCAAACAATAATCCGACAAACACTACAGAACACACTAGGGCTTAAATACAAGGTGACAAGACAGACAACGAGTGGCAGGTGAAATCAATAACACTCAACGAGGGCAAGACTATGAACACAGGGGAAACATGGGCTGGAACACAGGGAAAACACGGACTGGAACACAGGGGAAGCACAAGGAAGGGAACACGGGTGAAACACAAGGAAGGGAACACAAGGAAGGGAACACAAAAAGGGAACACAGGGGAGGCGGATCGCAAGACGTGACAGTACACCCCCCTCAAGGGACGGCCACCGGACGGCCCACAAGGACCATGGGCCAGGTCCTGGCTGGGTGGCACACAGGCAGGCGGAACGCGTCAGGAGGCCGGGACAAGTCAGGAGGTCGGCCAGACCGCCGTTCAGGCCGGCAGCGAGACGGGTCAGGAGGTCGGCCAGACGGCCGAGCAGGCCGGCGGCGAGGCGGGTCCGGAGGTCGGCCGGAATGCAGAGCAGGCCGGCATCGAGCCGGGTCGGCCGGAAGGCAGAGCAGGCCGGCATTGAGCCGGGTCGTGAGGGCGGCCGGAAGGCCGAGCGGGCCGTTGGCGAGCCGGGTCGGGAGGGCGGCCAGACAGCCGGGCTGGAGGCGGGGCTGGCCCCGGGGACAGGACAGGAGGCGTGGACGACGACACAGGGGGCTCAGACAGCAGAGGTCTCACCGGGGGCTCCGGTGGTGGTGGCCAGTCCTCGGGTTCCATGACCGGTGGAGACACACAGGGCTGAAACCCGGGAGGCGGAGTCGCCGGGGGCGGAAATCCGGAAGCCAGAGTCACAGGGCGGAAACCCGGGAGGCAGAGTCACAGGGGGCAAGGGCTCAGGAGGCATGGGCACCAGGGGCAAGGGCTCCAGAGGGAAGGCCGGCTGGGGCTGCTGCGGCATGAAAAGCCCAGAAGTAGAGGAGGCCGGGTGGTGCTACTGTGGCGGGGAAATCCAGCAGAGGAGGGGTCCAGCTGGAGTTGCTGTGGCTCAGCGGCAGAATCAGGACACGGCTGCGGCGTGTGAAGCCCAGCGGCGGAGGGAGTCGGCGGGTGCTGCTGCGGCGGGGAAAGCCCAGCGGCGGAGGGATCCGGCAGGGTGCTGCTGCGGCGGGGAAAGCCCAGCGGCGGAGGAGGCCGGTGGGTGCTGCTGCGGCAGGAAAAGCCCAGCGGCGGAGGAGGCCGGCGGGAGCGGCTGCGGCCCAGCGGCGGAATAAGGATGTGGCTGCGGCCTAGCGGCGGGGGGATCCAGCGGGCGCTGCTGCGGCGGGGAAAGCCCAGCGGCGGAAGGATCCGGCGGGTGCTGCTGCGTCGGGGAGAGCCCAGTGGCGGAGGGGGCCGGCGGGAGCTGCTGCGGCGGGGAGAGCCCAGCGGCGGAGGGGGCCGGCGGGAGCTGCTGCGGCCCAGCGGAAGAATCAGGATGCGGCTGCGGCCCAGCAGCAGAAATGTGCACGGGGGAGGCAAAGGGCTCTGGGGCCTGAACTAAGGCTGGCTCTGGGGCCTGAACTAAGGCGGGCTCTGGAGATGCCGTCTTGGCCAGACGGGGTTCAGGGACCAAAGCCAAAACAAAAACAGGCTCTATGGCAGACGAAACAAACGCCTCAGGGGGCGGAGGCAAATCTGTAAACGCCTCAGGGGGCGGAGGCAGAACAGTAAACGCCTCAGGGGGCGGAGGCAGATCAGAAAATGCCTCGGGGGGCGGCGGCGAAACGGACACAGAAGGCGCGACGGCCAAATCGGACACAGAAGGCGCGAGGGCCATATCGGACACAGAAGGCGACAGAGGAGAGGCCCTCCCGGTACCGGGACAAGGAACTGCCGTCCTGCCCCTTGAACCGCGTTTACCCATGGGGAATCGTCTGATGGCTAGCCGAGTCCCCCAGTACGGTGACTGTTCCAGGTCCTGCAGGGCTGAAGCAGGGTGACTGCTGGCCAACCCGACTTTAGCGGGAGGGACCGGACCAACCCACAGGCAACCGACCCTAATGCTAGCCAGCTGGAGTGCCGGGCTTGGCTGTGAGCCAGCAGCACGGGACACTGGGGCACGGGACATGGCTTGGGGCTAGCAGGGCATAGCTGGGAGCTAGCGCGCCTATCACTAGCTACCTCGGGTGCTGGGCATGGCTGGGAGCTAGCAAACCTACCGCTAGCTACCTCGGGTGCTGGGCATGGCTGGGAGCTAGCACACCTACCGCTGGCTACCTCGGGTGCTGGGCATGGCTGGGAGCTAACAAACCTATCGCTGGCTACCTCGGGTGCTGGGCATGGCTGGGAGCTAGCAAACCTATCGCTAGCTACCTCGGGTGCTGGGCATGGCTGGGAGCTAGCAAACCTACCGCTAGCTACCTCGGGTGCTGGGTATGGCTCGGTACTAGCAAACCTATCGCTAGCTACCTGGGGGCTGGGAACAGTCAGCAGGACTCTCCTCAGCCTGGCCAGCGCTACCTGCATGTGGACAACCTCGGGGACCCGTCGGAGCTCAGGCCTGGTGGACAGGGTACGGTCAATGAGGGCTATGGCCGCCAGTCGACGCTCCGGGTCCGCGGTGGCGTAACAGACATCACACAAGGCCTGAAGGGTGGATCTCACCTGGTCGAGCACCCGTAGAATGGATGTGTCTGCTGGGTCCATGATGTGGTCGGATTATTCTGTCACGTCTGGGGGGTGGTAGTGAGGACCCAAATGCAGACACGCAGGTATTCACGGAGAGGGGTTTATTGCTCACAGGCAGGACCACAAAAACAGGGCTGACATCAAACAGGGCAGGAACACGTAACAGCAAACAATAATCCGACAAACACTACAGAACACACTAGGGCTTAAATACAAGTTGACAAGACAGACAACGAGTG
>JAODUK010002488.1:0-12049 GCA_027564635.1 Typhlichthys eigenmanni | reverse complement strand
CTGTTAGAAATCATATTATGGCAAGAACCAATCAGCTAAGTAAAGAGAAATGAGTGGCCATCATTACTTTAACAAATTAAGTTCACTCAGTCCGGAAAATTGCGAAAACTTTGTCCCCAAGTGCAGTTGCAAAAACCATCATGCGCTACAATGAAACTGGCTCACATGAGGACCACCCCAGGAAAGCAAGACCAATAGTCACCTCTGCTGCTGAGGGTAAGTTCATCCAAGTCACCAGCCTCAGAAATCGCAGGTTAACAGCAGCTCAGATTAGAGACCAGCTGAATGCCACAGAGTTCTAGCAGCAGACACATCTCTAGAACAACTGTTAAGAGGAGACTGCGTGAATCAGGCCTTAATGGTCAAGTAGCTGCCGTGAAGCATGGAGGAGAAGGTGTGATGGTGTGGGGGTGCTTTGCTGGTGACACTGTTGGGGATTTATTCAAAATTGAAGGCATACTGAACCAGCATGGCTACCACAGCATCCTGCAGCGACATGCCATCCCATCCGGTTTGCGTTTAGTTGGACCATCATTAATTTTTCAACAGGACAATGACCCTAAACACACCTCCAGGCTGTGTAAGGGCTATTTGACGAAGAAGGAGAGTGATGGAATGCTGCGCTAGATTACCTGGCCTCCACAGTCACCGGACCTGAACCCAATCGAGATGGTTTGGGGCGAGCTGGACCGCAGAGTGAAGGCAAAAGGGCCAACAAGTGCTAAGCATCTCTGGGAACTCATTCAAGACTGTTGGGAAACCATTTCAGGTGACTACCTCTTGAAGCTCATCAAGAGAATGCCAAGAGTGTGCAAAGCAGTAATCAGAGCAAGGGGTGGCTACTTTGAAGAAACTAGAATATAAGACATGTTTTAATTTATTTCACACTTTTTTGTTGAGTACATGATTCCATATGTGTTCATTCATAGTTTTGATGCCTTCAGTGAGAATCTACAATGTAAATAGTCATGAAAATAAAGAAAACGCATTGAATGAGAAGGTCTGTCCAAACTTTTGGCCTCTACTGTATATATATTCAAATTGCCAACCAAGCACTTCCTGGAACTACTTTGCCATAGGTTTTGCCTCTCCATGAACCGTGTGGCCATTGAAAAATTTGTGACCGTGTGACCGTTGAAAAATTTGAACTTCCGTTGGCGTAACTCTGTTACTTCCATGGCTCTGCCTGTAGTATGTGCCATTGATGAGGACTACAGGTGGGTGGGAGGCAGTTTGCTGTAGCGGCCACAATCTCTTAACTAAACATGTTCTGCTTACTTTGAAACTGTCTATAATCAGAACATTAATGTTATGGAAAATAGGACAAATCATATATTCCCCAGGATGGGGAGGGGTTTGTGCTCCCCCTGGGATTTCCGCCTATGCCGTACGTACGGGTGAAACATATAACGAATGATGACACATGGGACAATATTTATACCCAGTTCAGATGTAGATACACCCATAGGGGCAGTAGAACAGACTGAAAGTGGGAAATCTGTACAAAAATATATTTGTATGTTGGGGTAGTAGTACCACAAATACAGGATTAAGACATTAGAATATTCTCTGAAAAAGGGTTTTATTGGAAAGATTGACCCCCAGAACAGGAAAAGACACCAAATACTGTATGTTGGATAGGTACCAATATTACCACCATTTTACCCAGACCATGCCAATCTAATATGTTGAAACCTTCTTTTTGACCCCATGTTCCACTAATTCCACAAACCATGCTAAAGAATCCAGCATTGCTGGTCACCAGAATAAGGTATGGTTTGCATGATGGAACCAGCATGGAATGCTGGTTTGCTGGTGTACCAGCCTGGACCAGCACTTCCCCAGCACCAACCAGTATGAACCAGCCTGGACCAGCATGGAATTCATGCTGGTCCAGACTGAATTTTTTTAGCAGGGAAGGTACATTCAATATACGATGCAGGCGGGTATTAGGACCAATATTGCAATTTGTCCTTGGTAGTAGGACCCTGTTTGGGTTTGATTTACTGGACTGAGACGTGCCGCAATCATCCTCAACCCCCAATGAAGAAAGGAAGAAAAATACTTTAGCTTTGTGCTGCAAGAGAGGCTGAGGTCCGTCAGTGTAAGAGGGCATAAGCCAGCTTCAGCAAAATTATAAACTAATATAGTGTCTAAATGTGTGTTTTATGGTTCGACATTATTATAATTATGACATAAAAGTCAACTAACCGATAATTGGCAAAAAATAATCGGCAGACTAATCGATAATCAAAACAGCCATTAGTTGCAGCCCTACAGTAATAAGCAGTAGTGCTGGAGAATAGGGGTGCTCGTCTGCAGTCCTGACTTGCTGCTGAGTGAGAAAGTAGGTGCACTTGATGATCTGGGGTTGTGGGGGCGTTAGGGGGTTTAAAGGAATGTAGAAATCACTCCTTTTTGTGTTAACTCAGAGTCGGATTTTGGGTTTTGTCTACTACACTGTATACGTGTGTTTTCAGAAGAATAATGGAACTCTAGATGGTCAAAGTTTCATTTGCCCACACAACAAACACGTACTTTGGACTCCAGTAGAGCTATTTAAAGAATCACGGTGCATCAATTCAAGATCTACCAGTTGCCATATTCTAGAACCACGTTCCAGGATGTACGTTCTGTTTGGAGCGGTATTGGTGGCGCTGCAGGCCCTGGGCTGCAACACAAGGTCAGAACCTACCAGCGATGAATGTGAAGAGCTGACCAAGACTCTTCATTGGAAAGAATTGGAGAAGGTGAGTCAATGACGCTAGCATGTAGGCTAGATAAGCTTGCATTCTAATAGTAATTTCCTCACATTTCCTTTTAAACTGGCTTCTAAGGATATCATGCTCACATAAGTCTGTATGTTTTCCAACTCAATCAGAAGAATATGTTGCTTTGTTAAACATGTATAATAATGTCAATCAAAAACCATCATAATATTGCACCTGCTACAGGAAATTCTCACCATTTTGATAAGAAATAAATAAATAAATAAATAAATGTGTTCATATATTAGTTAAGGATGCAAAACACAGGACCAGAATTGGCTTTACTGAAAACCATAGTCTGTAATCCAAAAGCATCTGTAGACTAAATTGTGTCATATAGGCAAAATACCTACTGTTACTCTTGACAAGCACCTAGTCGGCTCATAGAAAAAAATACTGTCTTTTGTTTTAATCTCTTACAGATATTAGGAGACTGGGTTCTGGTCAGAGGCACATCTGACTTTAAGGAGGGCGATGCATTGGCGCATAATCTCTCCAGCTCCCACGTTGAATTGTACCTCTCCCAAGACAACAAAACTGTTGTTTACAATGAGAGGAACATGTTACGGTATGCATTAATATAAATGCAGTTCTTTATCATACCGGCATGATGATGTTATTCAGATAGTAGTCTCAGCCTTTTCTGTCCATTAGCACTATGTCACATAAGCAACTCTGTGCTGAAAGTATAATACTTCGACAACACTTTCAGGAAGTTGGGAAGAAGATTTTTATTGACAGCTAGCATCGTCACTCAAAAGTCTGTATCCATAATTCCAGTGCCACGCTAGAGTAGTGCTTTATTTCCTCATTTCAGTTTTTCCCATTTATTTTAAGCAGTAACCAAAGCCTACTTATTTAGCAGGTTTACAAGTCCTGCAAGTGTCGTTTAGTTTCCCAACAAATTTGTCAGTGTAAGTTTAACGTCCGACATGGTCACTAAGTTATGTAGCTGGTCATCTTGCATGCAAAATACTTTTCTTGTCAAGTAGACGGATCTTGACACAGTGACCCAAACTTTTCTCAGGTAAAGGCTGGATCTGCGAGACTATTCAGCTAGTACCGTAAACAGCTACCTTTTTAATTCATATAGGCATCTCCTGTTGTGTCTTCTAATCAAATGTGTTTAATTAACTAGAATTTAAACTAGAACTTAAATATCTAACTTCAATGTAAACAAGTCAATGTAAATCAATGGTTGTTTAACATGATGTTGTTGATTACACAGCACATCATCGTGAACATCATGTATCAATCACTTCCCAACAGCAATATAGTCAAATGTTGCTGAGCACTTGGTAGAATGCAGAAAACACATTCTTAATAAAAAGGAGTGGTAACAAAATGCCCAGTCTGATGTATGGACAGTTTCAGCAGTTATGTAGGTCTCTGGAATGTCTGATAAACCAGAGTGGACTTTTGGAGTAGCACACTTTAGTATTGCTGAATAGTGCCTTTATCGATACAGGCTAAATGCTTTTGTTTTTACAGCAATGATGGATGCATCTCGTACTACACACAAGTCTCATTACATAACCAGTCATTCTCCAACTTAACTCTGAAGACAGACAACTTCTGTGAGTAACATTTTAAAGTATAGAAATTGTAAGCTGCAATCCATGATACAGTGAGCACCTTGTGCCGTGTATACAACTGAGGAACAGAGCTACTTAAAGTGTAACTACACCCTAAAAAGTGGGTTTTTAGCTCTAAACGAAGTAATATGATTGATCTGTGATGAGACGCATCAATGCTGGTCTTAATATTGACACAATTCACGTTTTAAAACAAATCTGCATTTTATGGGCTGAAAACTGAACTACACGTCATAACCGTTAAAAATTACCCTAGGACCTGGCTGGTTTTCATCGGTACACATAGTACGCTCATACAAATTAAAATGTTAACGTTAATGTTAATTAATGGGGGGTCCACTCTTAGCCCCTCCCCTCATTCAGCTCTTTGAGGGATTTTAAAAAGTTGCAGTGGGTGAAGTCAGGCTCAGAGCTGGGGTGCAGTTACACTTTAAGGATTTTGCTAATGAAATGCCCAATTTACTCTTACTTCATACTGGATATGAAATATTCTGTATTGGCTTAAAGGCAGGGTTGGTCATTCTCCAGATCGCTTTATAACATCAAGCTCATATCAAAACAAACTGCCTCAGCAGCTCCGCCCCACGCATTGAAACACATTATGAAGCCTAGTGCACTGTTGCTGTGAGCTGTGTTTTCCACTTTCCTATTTACGGAGCCAGGGCTGTGTACGTAAAAGTACCGGATTATTTTTTCAGCACGCACAGGGAACGGTAAAATAGCGGAATGCGAGGAGATAATTGGTTAATTTTACACAAAAAAATAAGTATATTATCTTACAATATCTGACTATACCTTAATATGTTGATCCCGATGGCCCACACATCAACAGGTGAGAAGATAAAGCCCTAAAATGAGAAAACGGCCACGCATGCTACGCATTACATAACATTCTGACCTCATGTTGCTGTGCGTGTGTCCGTGCGCACGCGCGTGTGTGTTTGTGTGTGTGTGTGTGTGTGTGTGCTTTCAGTACAAAAACATGTCTTACTGTGGTTATTGTTATTTGTGTGTTCAGTTAAGGAGCATGATGGGAATGTGAGGGTGTCCAATGACTCAGGCAAAGTAGAGTTCTACCATACGTGCCCCGACTGTCTTGTTATGGTTTACACCGGTGTGTATGACGAGGCCCCAGGCAGGTTTCTGCTCATCTACAGTAAGTAACACACTGGCATACACATCTGCTTTCTTTCTGTTCCAAAACAATGTCTATGGCGAATCATAGACCATTGTGATTTTTCATGAGATTTGAGCAAGTACTTTTCTCAACATATTTAATATCCGCCAAATTTTGCACAACTGATGCGGTTAGAATTATTTAAAGTCATTAGAATGTAAAACGCTGAGTAGACAAGGAATCATTTCTCTATCAGTTACTCCTCGTCTTGTGCTCTCATTGGCTGTTACATCGTCGCTGCTATCATTACCAGTCACACCACCATTCACACTTCAGGATTTTTACTGTAGGAATACAGGTCCATATCTTTAACCGGCTAAATATCCACTCGGGCTTTGCGACGCATCGCCGACACGTTAGCGACACACTCTCTTAATCTTGTATTATTTAACGGCAGATGCTACTTTGTAATGCTTTCTGTCTGTCCATGTTCCTCTGTCTAGGGCGTGAAGGAAAGCAGCAGGTCCATGAGGACCAGAAAACCATAAAACGAGCAGAGTGCCTCCATTTCAAAACTGATGGACACTTCATTTATGATGGCATTTCAGGTCAGTTGTTTCACCGACCTCTAGTGACTCAAGAAAGGTAATGAAAGCTAAACGTATGCAAACCAGCAAGGGGACCAACAGATTTTAAAGCAATCTGTTTTGACATCAGTCTTAATAAATGTAAAGTTGGGTGTTTAACTGTCAATCTGCCATTGCTCTTAGTGAATATTAAACCTAGACTGCGCGAGATCTTATGTTCAGATTGGCCATGCAGTTGTTGTTAGCCTACCTTCACACAAGCTTCTTCCTCTTTCAATCTCTCCGTCGTGCGGTTTGGTTGGACGTTTGCTCTGATTGGTTCCTCGTATAGTTTTACTGTAAATGCAGGAAAGTCCGGGCTACAACCCAGTTGCACTACGGGCACATCAATATTTCACACTCTTATGTTGGGGACAAATTGTTAACAAGACCTGAATAACAAGGGTTTGATGTAGGCTGTTCTGACAGGTTGAAATACCATACAATAAGGTGATTGTAAAATGTGTGACATATTCTGCTTAGTGGAGCTCTAACATTAATTTGTAAAAACATTTGGCATTAATGTTGACAGTGCACATTAATATAGTTTCAAAAGTTGTCTGTGGAAGACTACTTTAAATGCTTTACCAAAACCATTTAGTACAATTTTGAAACAAATGGCTTCCCTATTAAATATATTGTATCAGAAACATGTTATAGCTGCTGTATTGTAGATACAAGACTACAACCATTTACTGAACATATGTGATTTATACTAATCTTTTTTTGGACTTCATTCCAACCTATTCTCTCCTTTCAGAGTTATGTCCAAGGGTCATCACTTCACCACTGATAAAGAGCCTACAACCTGAACGCAGAAGACCCTGAGGGAGCACATTGAAACACCCTGCATCAGTGAACTACTTTCATGTCATAGCGTTTACTTGTTTGAAGTTTTATGGGCTGAGAGCAGGAATGTCAATAAATATATTAATATCATTAATGATATTCTTTTTCATAACTGAGGATCTGTAGTAAATTATATCGGTATCAATCTCTCACACACACACACACACACACACATGCACGCACGCGCACACACACACTTGCGGGTTCCACACGTTTTTTGCCCAATTGTGGGGTACACCCTTTCCAATGGCTCTACCCCTTCATAAAAAATAATCAGGGAAGATAAAGAGCCGTTCCAAATCACAATCAAATCAAATAAAAAATATTTTTCTCCACCAGTATTTGTCACTTGTGGGGCCCCGTTTCTAGTATTCAGAATTTGTGGGGTCCATTGTCACACAATGACTATCCCAAATCAATGATGCTGCCATACATGTTTTAGATGTCTCCCTGCTCCAACACACCTGACTGAAAATAATATCTCTGTCCAGAAGCCTGATAAGGACTAATTAATGTGTTGTGTTGGAACAGTAAACCAATTTTGTGACATAACAACTATCAACAAATAGCCTATGTCAGAGGTCTTCAACCATGGTTCTAGGGACCCACTGTCCTGCATGTTTTAGATGTCTCCCTGCTCCAACACACCTGATTCACATTAATGGGTCCTTATCAGAGTTCTGCAGACCCAGGACCAATGTGGAAGAACTCTGGCCTATATGTGCCTGGACATAGTATACATTCAATGTCATTGTGTGGTGTCATTCAATAAATCCTCGACAATACACATGGTCGGAGGTATGTGTAGATTTATGCACGTTCTCAAGTAAGTACGCATTGATAAATCCCACTCTGCATTGAAACGATTGTACGGCATGGTTTATGCACATATGTGTTCATATGCAACATTGCTAAATAAGGGCCCTGGAATGCTTTGAGGTCGAAATTGGGGAAATAACCCTGCCAGTTGTCTGGAGCAGCATGTGGTTCTTGACCAACGTGGTGGATTGCCCCCTGGTGACCAGCGCCATGTCTGCAGCCAGGTCCTGCTCTTTAAAAGCACCTTTACCTTAAATGTCTTAATGAATAAAAAATAAACAAATGCAAGTAGCAAAAAAATTAAATGGTTATTATATATTTGCAATGTAAAGCTACTTTGTATGGGTAACTAAGGCGATGTCCTTACAGGCGACAATAACGTACAGTAGGATTTGGATTTCTGATCTGCACTCCTATCCAGAAGATGGCACCAAAGTATTAGCATTTCAGCCCAAGATCCTCCGGAAGAACAAAATATTTTCTGAAGTATCCACTGTGTTTATGTCGAATCTCAATCTATGCTCGTAAGGTTCAAGCAAATACTCAGATATGTCAAAAATTGAGATGTTGAGGGGGCTTATAAACGACAGACTGACGGCAGCCGCGGAGGAGATATTCATGGTGATTGGAAGAACGATCGTGGAGTACGAGGAAGAGCTGTCCCGTTCAAAGTTAGAGATCGAGCGGCAGCGTAGGCTGTTGGACCTGTCCCTCAAACCACGAATAAAGTTAGACGATACAGGTCGGCACACCTTTTTATCACCACATTTTTACACTTTGTCCATGGTGATCGTATTGAATAACACTTGGAGAAGGTGCAAATAGTAAGATTTTCAATAGGCTATCATTTTATTTTGTTTGTGTGTAGGTCTGATGTTTGTACCTGGGATTTGGTGTAGGTCAAGGCAGGCTATGTCTGTTTTCAGAGGAATGGGCTATGGCATTGTAAATAAAAACTTTTATTTAATAGTTTATTTTATTTAAGCAAAGGAATTTTCGTTCATATGGACCTACATTTTGTGGTTCCCTTCTGTCAAGACTAGCTAATAGACTACTGATCCAAATAATGTTAGCCAATATGTAAACATTACCCCAAGACGTGGTCTTTTTTTAACCTGACATGCCAGAGGAATTGTTGTCACAAGTCCATCTGGGGAGCCGTACATTGAAACAGTTTGTGAATGGCTGTACTTTCAAAATGATACTTGGCAGTTGATTGGATGAACCATCTCATCGTTTTCGCTGTTGGCACCATGGTCCGCACACCTAAACCACGCCCGTATAGCTATAAACATGATGCTGATTGGAAAACCAGGCCCGTATAGCTATAAACAAGACGATGATTGGAAAGTTCAGTTTCTACTCTGTAGAGGTTGGCGATACTGCAAAATTTTGTTTCGATCCAACACCAAGTAATACAGGGACAGAATTGAGTATATCGATACCAATACTTATTATCAAGAGCGGCTTATGTACTTTAATGTAGGGGAGAACAGTAGTCAGGTTGCACGCCACGGCGTACTGCGCTTGCGCAACCTGTATGTTCGATGTTTAGTGCACATGAAACAGCTGTGGAGACTGGAGAAACAGCAAATTTGTGTTGGTCGAGCTCTCGCGATAGTAGTGGTGCGTTCAAATGGGGTCTTGTTTACTATTTTTACGAGAAGAGTCCTAATGAACGCCACCCTTTGTGGTATTCACAACATCGTAAGTGGAAATCATCTTAAAGAGCTGAGTTACGAGTTGTGACGTGTTTCTAGGCTTTTTTCAGAAAATGGCAGAATCAATGGGTATGACAGTTGATTCGTAGGCTACCGGTACGGTACAAATAGGCTATTATTTGACATAATATAGTGGCTGGCAGTAAAAAAGAACAAGTTAGATATAGCATATAATGTCACCATTTTCATTTCATCTCTTGTTCCTCCGTATGTTGTTGCAATACAAAGTGCCGGTAAGTCAGATCTAGACAAGAAGCGAAAAGAACTACAAGGTCCATGTCACTGTTGCCTAGTAACTGTCTCCACACGACTTAACCACTTGAACGCAAGGCTTCAGTGTATACGACTTTGCATGTCGTAGTCACGAGCTCACAAGTTCCATTTGAACGCAGCATAGTTAACAAACTTTCAAAACCATAGACGGACTATATCCCTTTTCAGCCTCAATCCATGAGCAACATATTAAACTGAAACTACTCAAAGTGTGCAAAGCAAAAACAGAATTAACCAAAAATAGCCAAACGGTAACAAGCTTATATTGCAAGCTCTATCAATTCATTATCTGATCACCTCCATTGAAACTGTTTTAAAATGGAAAAGGGCAGGTGCTTAAAAAACATGTATTCGACAGGTGATTGAACGAACTTGTTAACCAGCTGAAGCCAGACTCAGCTGACCCCAGCTCTGAGCCTTACTCAAATAGAAAAATGCTCAAAAGGTGATGAAGGAGGGCTGACTCAGGGAAGGCCACCATGAGCACTAACGTTAACGTTTCACGATATACCAGCGTTCCTATCGTAATGCGTGTAGGTCAACAGGGGCCTTGGATTATTTTAGTCCTATTATTTAGTTTACAGCTCATAAAACACATTTTAGGGTGCAGCTAATTTAAATAATCTATAGTCCACCAACTCACACTGCACCCTAGAATGCAGTGTGCCCAGGGAAGTGCAGCAGTAATAGGGGCTATATATAGTCTTAGTCCAGAGTTCCTCAGTTTTTTGTAATGGAGCCACATTGGCAGGACATGGTCGATAGGAGTCGCACTATGTTTTAGCAAGTGTGCATGGCATAGGAAGCCAAACATTGTATGCCCGTATGTCTTAATGGTCTGCAACAGCCAATACTGTACCAGTCAGTTGAATTGTGTGTGCATGTGCGTGTTAAGTGCATACTGTTAATCAGGAATGTATCCCCATGTCCAGGCCTTAACGAGCAGCCAGTCTGGCTCCCTAGTCATACCCGGGATCAACCAGAGCCTCCGCACATCAAAGAGGAGCAGGAGGTGCACTGGCCTCAAGGAGGAGCAGAGTTTGAAGGGCAGGAGGAGGCCAACGGTCACGTCGTCAGAGTTTTCCAGATTACAAGCGAGAGCGACAAGCCGAGCCTCCCCCTGGTATCCATAGAGAAAGTGGAGATGTCCACGATGGACCCCGAACCTACCACGTCAGCACAATTGACAGGCAACATGGCTCCCAGTGCATCAGCGGTGACGTGCAGCAGACCGCTCGCGCCGTCAGAGTGCAGGCCCAAGTACACGTGCAGCGTCTGCGGCGAGGGGTTCACGCTCCGCACCCTCTGGGCCAGGCACACCCGCCTCCACCGGCCGGGCTGTCGCAAGGGCCACAACATGTACTCGTGCAGCATCTGCGGGAAGCGGCTGTCAAGGCGCGACGGCTTCAAGAAGCACATGAGGGTGCACACCGGAGAGAAACCGTACCGCTGTGAGGACTGTGGGAAAAGGTTCAGTGACAACTCCAACTACAAGAGGCATATACGCATCCACGAGACCCGCAATGACAAAGCTCCTAGTGCTGAAAACACAGAGTGATTTGTATTTTTTAATTGTATTTAATTTAAAGATTCATCCTATGCGCCCATTCATTAAAAACATCTGTGGTTTGTCAGAGAGCTTAGTCAAAACTAAATGGATTAGGAGTGAAGAAGTATCTTGATCCAATTGTACCACTTTTTGCAACACTGCTATTCATACTAGACCCATTTACTGCCAACTTCACCAACATATGCGTGCGCAGCATAGCAACAACCGTTAGCCCATAGGCATAGTTTCCAGGGGATGTGTCCCCCTCAATATTTTGAATTATTGTGTATTCCCCCCCACCCGATAAAATCATGAAAGACGCACTAGGGTAGTATAATAGGTTATGTTCTAAATGTTGCCAAAATGTAGACTAAGCTATTCAAGCCTAGATCATCCCAAAACATGGATGTTTTGCAAATGCAGAATGTTTTGAACATAAGCATATGAGCTATTGAAGTCCAGGGGTTACTAAATTATTCACAATTAATTGACCATTGACATGAATATGTCACATGCATATTTACATCCCCCAAAGAAAAGAGGACAGAAAAGTAGGTTAAACCAGGCATTTGAGAAAAATATATAAATATATATGACCTATGCCTACCTGAGAAATATTTATCAAGCTCAGCCTTATGTAACGTAACGCACGTCAACCATCCATCCATCCATCTTCTCCCGCTTATCCGGAGTCGGGTCGCGGGGGCAGCAGCTTCAGCAAGGGACCCCAAA
>JAODUK010002487.1:0-12050 GCA_027564635.1 Typhlichthys eigenmanni | reverse complement strand
ACACAAATAAGCTTCTGTAAGGATATCTAAACTGTTAAGCATAATCCTTAGTCCCCGGGTGAAGATGACCTCTCATGTCTGCCTGGTAACTAAGGTGTTGTCAGGCTGATCTGACGTCACAGAGACCACACTGTGCCACACGCCTGACCTTCAGGTCAATACTTCTTTTTCTGCTTCATGTTCAATAATGCAGTGAAATATCAAACAATACTTTAGCCCAACGCACCCCATCTAATGCTGTTTCCGTCTTTAAACAATATGTCAGTTCACGGGCTGCTTTTATGCTGCAGATCAAAGGATAGCAAGGATTCTGTCTTTACCCGACTGCATAGAAGATCAAGGCATGTAATGAGACAACCTGAGGGGTGAGAGTCCACAGGATGAAAGAGTTCTCTACACCCGAATCCAACGCCCATACTTCCTTTGTGATGAAAATAATGATGGTGATGATGGGATTAATTGAGTAATATGGTCTTGATCTCTGCTCAAATGTATTACGTTGAGTAACATCTATTTAGTTTATGTAATATTAAAAATGCTCAGTGATAAGAGTTCCTCATGCATATTGAGGAACATGTCAGGTTGGTTGAATATTTGGAAGGTTCTAGGCTTCTGGCACTTCTAATTAAATCTCCATTGCAAATGTATATTTTTAACCTCTGCTAAACAACTAGGGATGGGACGATATACAATATTATCGTTTATCGCGATAAAAATACTGACCACAATCGTATCGTGGTAAATGTCAATTATCGTGATAATCATAAAAATTAATATTTTCACAAGTGACTTGACAAAAGCTGTCTAGCTCACTTGTACAGTCTAATTGTATTGATAAATACTAACTTATTTATCCAGTCAATCACCACCATGGCTAAAGACTCTGCTTGCCCATTGTATACCCCAAATAAAATATATTAATCAAATATGTTGAAATACTGGTTTCAAAACTAAATTAATAACACAAAAAAGATAAGCATGTGTGTCACAATACAATATAATTTTTTTTTTTTTAAAGAAAATGTAAGATAATGTGATTCCAGTATGTTTTAATGCCATTTGAAAATAATGCCAGTTTTTGCCAGTAAGGAAAGGCAATTCCCCACAAGACAAACTTGTCAGTCATAGTGTACAGTCGACTTAATGCCCATTGATTATGGTATGCAAAGTAGCAGGCGCCCTCTAACAGTAGGTTGGAAATGGAATGATTAGGATAATATACATTTGTGTGATATTGCCTTTATACAACAGATCTATAAACAAGGCTATTTATTTCTAAGGTAATTTGAGTATTTAGGGACAACATATTGATTGTTGTAATTTCTTATAGGCTCCACAAACAATTAGTTATTTTGGGATTCATAACAAACAAACAATTTCCTGAGTGCAGGCTATCATAAGCACAATTCTGCAAGTTGTCATTCAATATGCAGGCAGTGAAATATTATACTATTGATTGTCAAAAACAGTATGACCGAAAATATAATCCAAATTATAATGGACTGTCATCTGCAACATGGAAATCTGATATATTTTTAGAGTGTTACGTTGCATTGCTCATAGTCTAATACTGCCTACTAGTGGGTCAAATATAATGTGTCAAATTACACTACCCATATTTGCGCTGTTACTGTGCTACAATGTCTCAGCACTTAGCATATATAAGCAGATATATGCACATAGTAAAGCACGCATAACTGTTGAAATAGTATCACTCTTGGAACACCTGTAATCCAGTAAAATTACTTAACCCAAGCTACAACTACTGTTGTATAATCCTCATATATCAACAACATGCAACGAAAACCCACCATCATCATCAGACTGGCACCTAAAGCCTTGTTGACATGGGTTCTCATGTTGTTCTGAGTAGCCCAGTATGCCCATACACATTAAACAGTAGGTGCTTGGACTCATCAGCACAAGCAGTGTGTCTCCAAGCCTTTCCAGGGCTGTTGTTCCCTAAACCCGCTGCCACAGCAGTTTCTATCAGAAATTGTGTTTTGACTGTCATTTTCCATTCACTTAAAGGCACGACGAGTCGGTTTGTCGGCCTGCTGTACACCACCGTCTGCGCTCTGTACTGTAATAATGTGCAGTACGTGTACTGCAGACTTTCTGCTGCTCTGCACAATTCATACAGGCTCCTTTTGATCTCCCTTGTCATTGATCTCGCCTGCCTTTTCCAGTATGTTTTCATGGTGCTGGACCAAACCAGGGAGACAGGGGACGCCAGCAAAATGAGGAAATGCATCAGAGCTCACACCATCACACCAGAGATCTCACACCATCCTCAGCCCGTCTGGCGCCTCAGCACATAAACCCTTGCCTCGTCTTAAGGATATGCTGCCTTGTTTCTTAAAGGTGGAGTCCCCATTTTAAGGTAATACACTTTTTGTCAAATTTGGTATGTCAATTGTAAGGTAATACACTTTTTGTCAAATAATGAACAAATAGTGAATATTTCCTCATGGTTTGCAAACAGCCAGTTTTGTGTGCAAGGTGAAAAAATGATCTGGTGTTTCTACACAGCCCTTGCTCTGTAAATGGGAACGTAAACAAAGTGGTGCAGACCGCACCGCGAAACACTATCCCAGCCTTGCCAATGTGTGTCCAATTTGGGGTGCGGCATTTCTGAGAATGCACCCTATGACATTGAAGGGAGAGTTTTTTTGGTTTAATCTTCTTCCAGAATCCCTGACCGAACCTTTAAAATGTAACTGCACCCCAGCTCTGAGCCTGACCCAACCTTTAAAGTGTAACTGCACCCCAGCTCAACAACTTAAATTATTTTCAACCATGGTTTAATATAGAGAGCTTCCAATTAAGGCTATAAATGGAAGCTTGAGATTGACCACTAACAGTGTAATTGTCATTGATACCAAAGAGGATTTAAAGGTTCGCAAAAATATTTACAAATGCAGCTATAGGCTATCCTATGCATATTCACATTTCATTTTCATTTGTCCCTGTGTGGTTAGCTTGTTAAAGGCTCAGCTAGCATGCATGTGTTTCCTCTCAAAGGCTGTCAGTCATGAGTCAGATGATAGTATTGGCAAAACGTCTTGTTCAATATTGAACACCCTGTGTTGTACTTTCAACAGTCATAATGACTATGAAGGATGTTATGAATGCTACATTATTTACAATATTACCCCTTCAACCCTAATGGTATTAGTAGAAATCCATTATGAAGTAGCTTTTTACAGGAATACACTAAAATTGAATTATTATTTTGCAAGAGAAATGAATAGAGAGAAAACATGTAATGAAAACGACACAAAAGTACAAATCAAAAATGTAATCCTCACGAGAGTAGGGAGAGTAGTAGCACATTGAAAAGCCTGATAGGGCACCTATCAGGCTTTGAGTGGTTAACATGACCTCCCCAGTGCCGCTACCTCACTGTTTGCGAATAATGATTAGAAATCTCTAAATTATTCATGTGGTTATGAAGACAGCAGGGTTCTAATTTGACTCTAATACTGCTCACATCCCTATAACAAATTATGTGAAGGGCGCAGCAAAATGTTCCAGATATTCATAATGTTTTCTGTGTGCGCACACACCCACATTCCATGCTTCATCGTGTGTGTGCGTGTGTGTGTGTGTGTGTGGGGGGGCGGAGGAGGAGGAGGAGGAGAGAGAAAGAAAGAATGGCTGAACTGTGACGGACCATCTGGAGCGGGCATTTTAAACAATATCAGGCGCCCTGGCTCTAGTAATAACGCAGTGGGAGGTCATGCTAATTATACACAGAGACTGGCTTTTAATGACAAGCTGATGGATCATTTGTATGCCATGTTTACCAAGGGGCAGCAGTGGCGAATTGGTTAGACCTTAGAGCAGGGCGAACAGGTGCTTGAGAAGTCATTGGTTCAAACCCCGCTAACTCCTCACAAAGTGTCGAGGTGTCCCTGAGCAAGACACCCAACCATATCTGCTCACAGTGGTGGCATGGCTGACAACACCATATGTGTATGGGTGAATATGAGGCAATACTGTAAAGCGCTTTGAGTGGCAGGAAGGTTGGTCAAACACTATGTAAATGCAGTCCGTATTCATAATTATGTCACTGATCATGTTCACTTTTATTGCAATTATTCTGACGACAATATTAGTGGTTCAAGACACCGCAAGATATTGTTCACTAACTACAATCTTTGGCAACGTTTATTTTTTTATAATAATTTAATAAAAATAATTAATTTAATTAAATAATTAAAGTGACTCACTGTAATTATAAAATTCTCACTGTAAACTGTTTTTTTTTTTTTTGTACCATTTTCCTTTTACTGTTTGTATGCACCATGCAGGAACCATTCCTTGATGCAAACGCTATGGCAAATTGAAATATTAGTAACATTAAAGCAACATTTAAGTATTTTGCATTAATTGCTAATGCTCGTGCATGGCTGAGCCCATTTAAATTAAAATAGTTGAGAAACATATTTATTATACCGTTACTGTATCTGATCATTCAACAACATCATGAAACTAATTTTCATTATAGCCTAGTGGGGCAAAATATATTTTACACTGATTATAATGTGCCAGTAGGGAATAATGATTAATATTTTAATGCATCTCTAAGATTTAAGATCTTGACATATACCAGTCTTTGTTTATGGAGTGTTGAATTACAGTTTTAAATAATAAAGCCAGGGGAAACGATTCTCGCATATATTTACAGGGTTATCTTACTAAATCAGATTTGAATCTCCTACAAACACAATACATTCATGTGTTGCAGAAATAATCTAAACTTGAAAAAGGCTTTACTGTATGGTATGACTGAAACTTTTGTCCTTTTATTATTGATAATCTTTATATTTACAGTACATTGTTAAACTATGGCTTTGTTAAATTTAAGTTCTTGTCTTTATTGAATACATTTTAATATAATCTTCTAGAAACAAAGAATGTGTGCCCAAAAGATAACCCTTCAAACCAGAACATTATTTTAGCAATTAATGACACTGTTGCCATGGGACTGATATCCCACAATGTATAAAGACTCAACATAAGTAATGACTCAATAAACGTGTTCATTGTCGCTCCGTGCTCTATTTCTGTTAAGACAAAAAGAGCATTCAGATGATGGTATTTAATTGTCATTTGGCAAACAGGCATTTCTACACTGGAAAATAGTTGTAATTTTGTTTTTAGTTCCTAAAGATTGCCACAATAAAGTAGAGTAACTATTAGTGTCACTAGCACTATTGTAATCGAAATAATTAATTAATAACATTTGTTGATGTAATTTTCATGGTTGAGGATAAAATAATTAAGAATACCCATAATGCACTGGGATGCAGTATGTGAAATAACACAACTCCAATTACACAGCATTTACAATAAAAGTATTTCTTTTAGCTTTAACTTGCTCTTTCCCTGTAGTGTCACAACTGCGCGACGTAAGTTCAGATGCAGCTAGTGAGCCATATGTGACAGGGTTTTGATAAGCACACAGAGACGTCACGTGTCATCTGGCCATTGTAGCAGATGGGCCAGAGCACAGGCAGAAGAACAACACAACAAAATTAAACCCTCGCTGGTCTCAGAATAAATGGACAGAATCAACAGGGCACCGCCTCCACCCAAAAAACACAACAGTCAAATAGACACGTGGTCACCACAATAATAATTGACGTGTAGAATGGAGATGCAGTATGTAAGCATGTTCATGCTCAGCATGGGGTGCATAACAGTGTCAGGTGGCTACAGTGAATGTAGAGGTGAAGAGGAAGCGATCATCATCCTAGCTTTGGCACGTGGAGATGGAGTGCCATCCCCCCCCCCCCCACACGCCCCTACACACAAACAACCAATCAGCACAGGTCAGTGATGAATGGCTGATCCTGCTTTGAACTCTATCACCCAGCCAAGCAGCTGTCGAGGCCTGCACGAACAGACGGATACATCGAGCTTACCTTCACTTAAGCAAATTTCTCGTTAACTCTTTATTATGTGATTAAACATGGTTCCCTCTTCAAGTGATGTGACTTTCTACACTACCACAGTCTATCTTGGTCTCTTCTTAAGAGGAAAATAATAATTTGTAACATTTTTACATCAAGGGGAACATTTTGCTGAGCCCTGATGCTGAAAATCCCAAACAGGACTGAATCAGTAGCATCACTTGTTCAGATGCAAAGAACAGAATATAGGTATACATTATCTTATACGAGACATTCCATTATGAATGGGCAAGTTACTCAGGAATTGTAATACATTACTAGTTACTTATTACTCCTTCAAAAAGTAATAAAATTACTTTACTTAATACTGGGTATTTAAAGTAATTTGTTACATTACTAGTTACATTACTATATTACTTTCACAATTACATCCCTGCCTCGCATCTTCCGAAAAATGACAACCTGTGTAGCCAGCTCATTTTATAATTGAATCCTATTTATTGAAACATTAATTAATCTTAGGAGTCAATCAGCCAAAGTGAAAACATTGCATCCTCGCAAACCAGATGATTGGACAGGTTGGTTCAATTAGCATAAATTTGCTAGGGCCAGAAATATTGTTCTTGTAACACAGTAATTCAGCAAGACTTGGATTTGTAATTGTAATTAGGGGTCCAAGCAGCGAATCTGTGGGAACCCTATTGTTTTCGTTAGTTGCTAGTTTGCTAGTTAGTTGCTAGTTAGCAATTGCTAGTTTGCCCCCTTGCGCTTTGTAACTCATTGCCAACTATGCCATTCGCATGGACACCAATTCTCAAGTTCATACTCTTACTCCTCTAGCGCCGCCAACAGGCCAAAGTTGCAACATTCACACACTCACAACTTTGGTCCTGATTGGCCTACAGACATGCAACTCCCGCCATATGATGCAGGAGCAGCTGCTGAACATCTATGCAAGAGGCCATTTTCAAATGTGCCTAACTAGATTTTATGCCTTTTTGAAATTTGTGACCACAAAGTTTGACCGATATTCACCAAATTTGGCAGACATGCTCATCAGACGCACAAAAGTTATCAGATGGATTTTTGATCTTTGAATTTGTTTGTCCGTTACACGTAACCAAAATTGCCGTTGATGCCGCCAAACAGGAAGTGGTTGCGTATCTCTACAACCGTATGTCTCATTGTCACAATTTCTTGTATGCATCATTGCCATACCAATACAAGTCCATGTGCACAGATTTGCAGTAATCAACCACATGGGGGCGCAATTTCTGATTAGCGCTTTAAACATTCATTACTCATGCACGCACACAGGTTGATGTGCTACAAGAAGTGCTACAAGAAGTAGGAAGTCAGTAATCCAAACCATGTGACCGCCACAGGCCAATGAAATTCATGGTATCATTCAAGAAATGCCCGATCACCACTGCAGCACATCTTCAAAATAAAGATGGTCAAATAGTGATAACTGTGCTCGTTTGAGCTATAGTGACCACACTTACTTCACCATATGCATTTTACTGAACTTAACAAATGTACCTCTTGAAATTATGAACTCAGGCTTACTGCTTCAGAGGGCCTATCTGCCCAAAGGTACGCCCCAATATCACCAAATTCGGTGTTAATCATCAGTATAGTAGCCTTAACATGTCTACTAAGTTTAGTGCCAATTGGCCTAAAGGAGGCGCTACAGCGCATTATCAAATTTAAGATGGTCAAATAGCGATAACTGTTTGAGCTATAGTGTCTGAACTTGCATATTCTTGTGCATCCCACTGAGCATAACAATATTGCCACAAGCCTATGAGCTCAGACATAAGAAGGCGCAGCAATTAGCTTTAATAGCTCAATTTTCATGAATGTAACCAGCCATTTGATCCAAACTTGGTGTGTTGCTTGAATTTTACAGGCTGTTTGGCTACGAGTCCTATCAGGCCTATTTGCTTAATAATTCCTTCCTTTTTTGGGGCCTGTGCTTTCCTATTTGCGTCCCATATTTGTCATATATGCTTGGACCCCTTTGTTGCTGCTTGCAGCTATATTATTACTGTTTTGGAAATAGTAACTAGTTACACTACTAGTTACTGAAAAAAGTAATAACATTACAGTAACTAGTTACTGCCCTAGTTACTGTAACTAGTTACTAGTAACTAGTTACTGCCCTAGTTACTGCCCAACACTGATGAATATTCATTTAATTAACAATAATTATTTTGGTATATTGATTATTTCTCTATGTTGAGTAGTGACTCATCTTATGGAAACTGTATAGTAAAATTGTAAGAATAAATAGCGAAAGTAAAGCCATGAAGGTAGGTAGGCTATGTGTACTAAGATTGATGTGGATGCTTCACACTTCATTAGCAAAAGAAAAGGGGAAAAAATGCAAAGCAACAGTTCACGTTATTCTTAGAACTGTGAAATCACTCCGCATGTTGCCAAAGCCATTTTTATACATTACATCACCCTGGAAAGTTAACTGAGACTGTGAATAATACCAGCAGTCAACGTGCTCTTGCCAACATCTTCTAAAGTTTCCCTGACATAACTTTTTTCCCTTTGGTCTTTTCACAAAGACCTCTTATAAAAGCAGTGGATAAAATGTGTGTTACATTCGTGTTACAATAGCCGCATCCAAATAATCAGCACCATCGTGACGCGTAGATTTCATTTCAAATAAGTCCGCCACCCAGTGCAATAGCAGCCCATTAAGTCAGCGGCGAGAACTCCGTTCATCAATCGCCATGGTGACAAGTCGTTCCTCAGCCGAGCAGTTATCTGTCCTCCCCGACCGCCCGTCCCCGCCCACCGCTACGGTAGCTGAGGAAAGTCTCAGTAAAAGAGGACGGGAGGTTCTTTCTGTTACAAGGTTATTTTTCCTCACTGGCACTCATCTGATAAGTGTGTTTGCTCTTTTCGTCTAGGGCTGCTCTTAATCAAGATGAGGTGAAACATACAATGAATTTGCAGAGCTTTCTGATAAGGACAGCTGTTGGCCAACTGTTTCTTACACTTTTTTTCCTTGACAATGTTAATGCCTAAAAAAAAAAAACACATCTGTTTGTTCAGGTAAGATAATAGTTAACACGTTCAATCCAATACCGTCCATGTTGGATCCAAGGCAGTAAGGTGTGATGCATTGTTTGCTGCACAATTCTCTCATAACATCATTAAAATGTTCTGCCACAGTTGCCCTTCTGTCGGTTCGTTGCCCTTCCCCATCGATATAGCCTTGGGTTCCCAACACCCTGTTGCCTGGTTCTTGGTTTGCCCTTCTCCGACTACTTGCCGGACCCCACGAGGCTCGCTGTTTGGGAGATGCTCCAACACAACCATCTTGCCAGAACAATTTGGCTCGCCTCAGACTGGCTCGGGTCTTTAGTCCTGCCCATTTCTCCCACATCCAGCATGTTGACTTCGAGAACCAGCTGTTCGCTCTCCGCCTAATATATCCTAGTTGATAATCAACATTATTTGCGTCATCTGTTAGTGATCATAATGTTTTGGCTCATCAGTGTGTATTATATGAATGCACATGATGATAAGAGACCAGAACACCAGAAAACATTACCAAGCTAAAAGCAGAGTAACACCCCTGTAGTACCCATAAAGCAATTCCTAAGGTTTCTTGTGATCCAAAGAGGAAGAAGTAGGTCAAAGTAGAAAGCCCTTCTGCATTTTTAATATTGGATACTATGCTATATCTAGACAATACAACATAGAAGACTACAATGATTGTCAATCATGCCTCTTGGCCTGACACTGCTTTTGTGACAGGCCTAGGCAGTGTACACACTATTTGCATTTCAAAGCCCTTCTAGTTTTCACCGCATCCAACGTTATACCTGTAATCGCCTTAGACAAATTTATTTTTAGCATTGAGGATTCTGCAGTGAATTCCCACCAGCTGCTTCCCATGGGAAATAACCATTCCCAGCGCTGACTTTCGGCTGTGTGCTCTCGATAGATCAAACAGACCTAGGCCTGAATGGCTCAGACCATGCTGCCCATGAAGTATCTGTTACAGCAATGTCTGCAGTTGAGATATACCCTGCACTGGAAGGGCTTATCGAAAGTCTAAAGACAGACCGGCACATCACTCTCAAGTACGTATTGGTCTTCTAACCTGCATCCTAAAGCCACATGGTCTCTAGATACAATACAGCATATGTGAGATTTCCTTAACTAAGACTGCTTTCTCATCCGTTGTAACAGCAAGGGGTATAGACATGTTTATGTGCACCTGCTCTTAAACAAAGACCAAAACGTTAAGACATACTGTAATGAAATGAATTCCACTTGGCTGAGGCGTAAAACCGTGGCCTGGATTCTGAAGGGAAAGTTTGTTCCACTTTATCTCTACTTCCAATTGGTCTCTGAGTGCACACTGTTTGTTAGAGATCAGCACATTTTGTTTAATGTGGAAATTAACTTTTATCCGATCATGCTAAATTTAACGCAGTACAAAGTAACCTTTTTTGGAAATGTGTACAGCAGTTGTTGTCAACTTAAGGAATCCACATAAAATAAATACATTTTCATAACCTAGAACTTTAATTAGGAATACAAAATATGGAAGGATATCAAACACAATGCTACAGCAAAACAACAGGAAGTGAAACACTACAAGGTCTTATGAAGTGAAGAGAAAACAATGCAGTGTAGATATTGTTTTTCTAACTAGACTGACTGTCTCAACAACGTCACTGTCATATTTTATAAAATCATATTTTATAAAATCACATTTACACCATCTATTCACACTAAATTGTTAAATCTATCCATTGGGTTCATCTTAAACAAATGTTAGTGTTGATACGTTTTAGGTCTATGAAGTGAAATCTGTGTCTGCAATGCCAATACATGCCAATACCTGAGAAATGGCCAACATTTGTAATCTCTTTGTAGATTCATTGGGCCAATGTCTCTTTTCTGCATGCTGCCAATTAGGAAAACAGATTCAAACTGCAATGCAAAATGATGCTGCACTTCAGGAAAAAGTATATCAGTCATGTTTCCATTCTTGTCTGACAACAGAAATATGGGCTGATTGGTTATTGACTTTAATAGTTTTAGTGCCCACAGGGAGTTAACATTTTTCACCACAGAAGCTCAACATATCTTCTACATTTTATTTGTCTTGAATTATTAAATGTGACGACCATTACGGTCGGTATACTTGAGTCCTCGTTTGCACCTGTGTCTTTATTTTGTATTTTTTAAGGAAAATCATCTCATAGGTTTAGGCATATTTGTGTTGATTCATAGATCTAGTAGCCAGCCATACATATAATAACACACTGCATTTGTGTCAAAATAATTGCACAGTGTGACATTGCAATGAAAGATGAAAGAGTGTTTCTATAATAATATCTTTATTATTCATGTTTCATTCTAAGCAGGGGTCCTAATTAATCTGGGCTAATTATGGCTGTAACGCTATGGAGACGGGATGGCGGAAACATGCTTTGAGAGAGAAAAGTTCAATACAAATGTTTAGGCACTGCAGCTTGATGGCCTAGATTAGAAATGCTTGTTTATCTCTTGTGTGTGTGTGTGTGTGTGTGTGTATACACTGTACAGTATACTGTTTAAGTCACCTGTGTATATTACTGTAGGTAGGATTTTTTTCATTAAGCATCAATATTTATCAATTTTTCATCAATCATTCATACAGGAGTCAGGAATATTATGAAATTATATTATTATACCAAGTTCATGTGCATACCATGTGTCTTTTCCAGCTATGAAAGTATTACAGGATTGGCACACAAATTGTCAAAGTAAACCACCAGAACATGAAAAAAATGGTAAATAAATCTGTCTTAAAAATATCTTGTATGCCTTTTTTTTCTGTCTTATGATGATGATCGTCTACTTTAATAAACGACCAAATGGTACAGTTCTGTGTATGTCACAAGGAATTGTGAGGTGGAATTCAATCAATCAATCAATCTTTATTTATATAGCACTTTTCATAAAAATTCATGTAACACAAAGTGCTTCACACTACAACGTCATTAAAAACAATACAAAATGAGTAAAAACGATACAATATATTTAAAAAAAGTAATACCACCACTCATGTTACACTCATCATCCCAACCCTCCAATCACAAACAAACA
>JAODUK010002486.1:0-12050 GCA_027564635.1 Typhlichthys eigenmanni | reverse complement strand
TCTAAGAGACCATTTGAAGTCACAAAATTGCTGAGTTGATTGTAGACAACCTTCTCAATAATCTTAGCTATAAAAGGGTAGATTTGATACAGGTATATAGTTATTCATTATAGATGCATCCAGTGTTCTCTTATATAATGTGAAAGTTGCAGCCTACTTTTTATTTCACATGCATAAAAGTCAAGTATCTTGCTAGGCTGAGGTGGCATCCACTGAAATTTCAAAGAAATAATTAGAACGGAGTATTGCATGTAATTGCATCACACTTCACATTGCAACAATGTTTCACAGTTGGAAAATCTCTTAAAGTTCAGCAGTTCCCAGTAGAATTGTAGCCATGTATACGTACACCACAATGCCACAAATAAAGGCTCATCTAACTGATTAGTTTGTCTAATTTAACCCCTTCAGAAATTCCACATCTAGTTCTAACTAACTTTTTTCTTATCAATGTGGATATTTAAGTAATAATATAGGTGCTATACGGTTACTGCCAGGTGGATGCTTCTCTTAGCGAGCTCGTATAGATTGCCCTGCCCCAATCACAGCACACATATATGCACATTCTGTACATACACACGCAGTCGGTTGAGAACATTCCAGTCACAATTGTTAACAGAGGCTTATTGTATTGAGGGGAGACAGTCTGGTTCTGTTTCTTCGACAAACACAATATCAATAAGGGCAGACATTTCCAGAACAACAGGTTGGTCCCGCCGTAACTAAAGCATTGCCTCATGCATTGATCTCTATTGCTGTGTTGTTGTATTGTAGAGTACATGTATCATAAAATGTCAACATGCCTATCTAAATTAATTGAGTAGAACAACATAATGGCTATGTTGAGTAATTGTATATAGTTTTCTGTTGATTCCCAGTATTGCTACAGTACATTGGTGCTGAGATTATATTCATTGCCATTTTGTCTGGTTATAACACCATTAAGGATCTCCATATGTATGAATACCAGTATTACCAATATAATTACATAATTTAGCATGCACCTTTTTGTTGCTTTATCCCAACTTGACAGTGAGTAGGCTACATTGGATGTGGTAGATCAGTCATTTTGCTCAAAGATTGTTACAGGTAGGCTGGTCAGGCTACACACAGACAAATAGGTTACTTGCTGTGGTTCATATCACAACATTCTATGTAGTTTACTGTAGGCCTGTAGTTTTGACAGTGTAATAAATGCTAAATGGGCACATTTATATAGCTAGCTTTATTTATCCAAAGCACTTCACAGGTAGGTCAACACTGGGGTTTGAACCCACGAGCTTCTGGCTGGAAGCCCAACACCCAGATCACTAGACCATCCTGTCCCCCAGCTGCTGCTAATGTTGAGTCAGCCGACGTTGAGTCAAGACCGTGTCATCTGTATTCCATACGACCCATTCTAATGGCAAGCAATGATTATTACAGGACGTCCACTATGCCTGCTGAAGATAGCACCCCAAGGCCCAGGTGTCCCTCAAAGACATGTCTCTATCCCAGAGAAATCAATATGGGCATTTGTTCTAAAAAGGTCTTCACGGTGACACCTCTTTGCATTCCTAATGAACTTTCTCTTTCCACTGTCCCGGGCTTTATTGATCCTCAAACTGGGATGTGTTCTGTAGTGATCTCCATCCTCACAGGGCAAAGCCGAGGCTGAACACTCCATAGATCGGATAGACAGAATGTATTCATATACTTTTCTTTGTGTGTGGTGGACCTGTCTAGACTGTTCTTTCCTACATATTTAATTGTTTAATTGCTGTCTTTCAGTGAGACAACTGGTTAGAAAACGGTAGTTCAGTGACACATAATCTAATTAAAATGGCGGAGAATCCATAGATCTCTATCCGTCATTATGACATCCCTGGGTGAATGCTGATATGAATGAATGAATCTAATTTGTGGTCAATCTCACTCATGAATGTTATTTGACTGTTGGAAATGTCTGTATCAATTACTGATGCTGCGATCCACTAATAACCAAGCCCACGTTTCTTTCTTTCAAAGACAGGTGGCGGCAAGTATTTTGACTATCCCACTTTAATTCACTTCCATTCATTGTGTCCACTGAGTTCACTGAGTTCAGAGGTGGAATCTTCAATATAGGACTACCCACACTAGGATCAAAACAGATAAGAAAGATAAGAAACTGTTATTCAGTATTCCTAACAGGAATAACAAGGCTGTTGTAGCTGGTGGGCAACAAATGTTGAAACTTAACTTTATCCTCTTCGTCCTCTGTGCCCAATGCCCCTGCTGAGTAGCTGTTTACAGACTTGCTGAGCTATGAGCTGAGCCATGCGTTCATATGGGTTTGTGTGAGCTGCCCACGGTGTTGTGGATGCCAGTCATGGATTTATGGCCAGACAGGGGGAAATAAGAGCCTCTGCAGCCACAGGCAGTATCCAGACAATTCCCAAGAACTGTTACAGTGCATTTAAACACACTGGCTAACAGTTCTCTGGACAGTGAGGCTGTTGAGGGTTGTTAAAGGGACCAGTGGGCCATGGAGGTAAAAATCAATCATATATCTATATATAGCCTATATATATACTGTGTACACATACAGTAGAGTATAACCTATATATAGTCATATTCATACTATATATATATATAAATTATAAAATCCACTAAGCAGCTTTTGAAAAAAAGCTTAAAGATTTTCTAATTTTTTTTTAATCAATTTCTAAATGAATATCAAATAACTGAAACACATGCCAAGCCACATGCCACATGTAAAGCCAGTGTCCAATAGTATGTCAATACTGTGCAAGTCAATGCTTTTAGGTGCACTGTGGCCTCTGTTATGACTAGTTGCAAATGTGCTGGCCTTACAGTATAGCTACATCATTCTACAATGGGCTATTGGCCAAGCAGCCACCATTTTCTTTTGATGTGACTTGTCGAACCCAACCTGTTTCTCCCCTGATAATACGAACAGTGGGCAAATTGACTGGAAACTTGTGTGAGAGGCTGTCAACAGCTCAGACCGGATGACGGCTGATGGAAACGACAGTATCACACAAACTGCCTCTTGCAGAACAAAGACCACAGTGACTTCGACAAACTGATATTTCCCCAGAGACTTGAACTTCCGTCCTCAGAGGTAGAACAAAACATATTTGATGAAACAAACAAGTATGGACTACGCCTTTTAAATATACAGCAGCGATAATACTGATACAATTGTAGGATTTGTACCCTATGGCTGGCACAGGGCAATAATACCATTTATAATTATGTGGTTTTCAAATAGGCTATATAGAGTGCAAACACAATGACATGCATCATTATCCTTTATTCATTGCAACAGCACTTAACCCTACATCATCTGTAACACAATGGAAGTTCCCTAAATAACATCATCATGAATAAATCAGGCTTTAGGTAATCAAACCAATTTCACAGTTACTAAGACAACAGCTAAACAGTTGGACATGAACACATATGATAGGCTACCAATGTGCATAGAGAAGAGAAAACAAGAAGACTCGCCAAACCTCTTTCTTTTTTAAATATAATGGGATGCTCTCTCTCTCTTTCTGGAATAGCAGTTGTCATAGGGATGCCATCCCCGCATGAGGAGAAGGTCTCATGGGAGAAGTTAGAACAAGATCAAATGAGGCCATGGTGCCACAGGATAGAGAAGTTCTTACCGCCCAGGCGGGAGAGAGATAGAAAAATGAGAGATACCTGAGAAAAGAAAGTGTCAGTCACACAGTGGAGGTGTTGGTTTCACCATCACAAAGAAAATGGATGAATATTTTGTGCAATTTCCAGTGCAGCCCAAAACTTAAAGGAAAGGATATTACCTAATATCTCTGGTTTTCATCCTTTTCTGTGATTCTGAATTGAATGTTAAACCTTTGCGCTTGCTAATTTAGATTATCTTGGGTTTCTACTAAAAAAATCTGAAGATATCGGGTTCCTGCTGACAGCTTTCACCCTAAACCAAGTACCTACAGACATTCATCATTGTAGCTACATTACATGCAGCCTACATAATTAATAAATTAGGTTGGCACTGCTAAACCTTTGCCCTCAGGGGCCGCACATTAATTGCCTTGCTAACGACTCACAACACGAACACACACAAAAAGCCATTATTCAAAATGATGACCCTCTTCATCCCGTCACGTAATACTGTGTAAATGTACATGTTGAAGTGGGTCACTGATTCAGCACTGTTCGAGAGACCTGCTAAATGGGCTCTATTAATGGTCTTGCTACCTTTTTGCTCTCGTTCGCTCGCTCTCTTCAACCGCAAACAGTTCAGAGGAGCAGGAATAGGGATAGGCCTACTTGTCTAATTTAAAAGCTCCATGTACAACAATGAGGGCGGTTACTGGAGCATGCAACAAAAGAAAGATAGATACCTACAACTTTGGAAGAACAGCCAAAATGTTCCACAACACAGCTTATCTAATATAGCATCATAAGAATATGGAAGTTTACTGCAGACACTGGTTTCGTTTTTTTATTGTATTTTATACAGTGATAGCCTGTAGCAGCATATAAATCACCTTAATTGAGTCAGTGAGGAGACAATTAATTACTATAAATGTGTGGTTGGGTCACATCACAGGTACACTCAGTTGTGTTATAGTGTGCCCAGAACCAGTCATTTCCTCCCCAGTTTTCTCTTCCAGTACTAGGAGGAGTAGATAAGGGTGCTGGCCATTCAGCACAAAAGAAGGAATGTCTCTTTAAGGTACTTTATTCAATGATAGGTCGTATTGAACAGACAAAAATGCAGATAGTGGTAGAGGTCTTAATCATCTCCTTGGGATAACTGACAAATTGCACTGATTAGATCAATTAAACATCCCATCTATCAACAAGACTCTCAAATTAAAAGACATGTGCTGTGGACTGTCCTCTAATGGCCATTCAAGTATTCATTTAGGTTCCTAAATTAACCCATCATCGGCAACATCTTCAACTGACAAAGCCATTGTGGGCTATCAGTTTTGACACGGGAGAACAAAACAAAAAATATCTATAATGTCTCTGCCCCGCGGCCTGCTGTGCAGGAGATAGCAGTTCACATGGATGGATGACCTGGTGAAGTTAGTTATATTATTATTATAAAATAATATGGATGATATTGCTATGATGACATCCTTAGAAAAAGTATGTTTCTTAATATATATTTTATTCAAAAATATATGTTCAGCTGGGTGTACTCAACTGTAGTCCTTGTAAGATACACTATAGGCCAAAATAAACTCTCTTTAGATAAACATTTGCACTAGAATGTTGCTGCTATGTGCCCTGGCCAACTGTAGCACTAGTATTGTGTGTAGTGGAAGCAACAACAGCTCAGTCACGACGCGGTAGCCCAGTATACACTCATCGAGCGCGGCGCTGCCAAGTGAGTAGGCTAGTGTATAAAAGTCGCCTGTGCTCTGTTGCATCACTCACTAGAGCACCGAACTGCCTCTGAATGTGTCGGCTGGAGTGGGTGGCGCAAAGCCACTGGTCTCTGGAGCAGTGGAAACTTCTAGAATGATGAATAACGCGAATCCTGCCAGTCTGATGGAAGAATCTGGGTTTGGTGTATGCTGCTAGTAGAATACCTACTGGAATGCATAGTGCCTACTGTGAGGTTTGGTTTGTAGATGTTGGTCACATGTAAACTGTCCACATAATAACAAAAACATGCTATTCTTCATGTGACCACTAGAGGAAAATGCCATAACGATATTAGCAAATAAGGAATAAATAACAACAAAAAAAAACTAGATAAATTACGTAAAAGCCAAAAGTAGGCTCCTTCTTATTTAACATTGCAAAAATATTTCACAATAATTCTACGTAATTTTACAAGATTGCTGTGCATTGTATATGATTTGAAAACATCAAAAAGTATCCATTTAAGTTCACAGTAGGTACCTTTAAGCTATGTACTATATACACACAATAGTATATAAGCCGCCCAAATAATATATCAGATAATAAAAGAACGCTCATCACCCATGTTGCATGTAGGCCTGTAATAGGCTACACAATACTGAATCTTTTTTTGCAAAGACTCCTCCATTGTAGACTGCGTGCATCCTTGGGTGTGTTTCCTAATGTGTGCGCATGTTTATAACTGCACTCTCCTTTGCAACACGACAGTCAGTATGTTTCCCTGGAATTGGCTTGCAATGTGGCCCATTATAAAACTGTTTAGGCCATCGGCCATTCCTTCTCCACCAGATGAACCAACTAGCCAACATGGCCAAGGGTGACTTCCCAATTTTGCATAATCCAAGGCTCACCAAAGGTCACAGGAAGGACGGGATGAAGCAAGCCCAGCTCTGCGTGACAACGTCAGACCTTGGATATATTGCTGGGGGGGGAGCCCTTGTTAATGAGAACAGCATATGTTAAGAAGTCCACAACAGGTCCAGCCAAGCCTCTGTTCTCCCGCAACAGTCTGGGATAATCCCTGCACAAGCAACACACATCTGCTCAGCTCCCATTCAAACGTGGTGCCTGTGTTGGGTCCCCAAACAGCCCTTCTCCTATAAGCCGCTTCCCTTCTTCGAATATCCACGGTTGGAGGGCAGACAGTTGAGGACATGCGTAGGCCTACGGTTGAGATAATACCAAGCGATTATGGTCGCAGGTCAAAGTATAAGCCAATTAACCAATCACTGAACCAGGATATCATTTTTAGTATTCTCTATCAAGGTCCCACTAAGTAACTAATCAGATAGGACCAGAGGTGTCAAAAAGTACACAAAGTCATTACTTAAGTAGAAGTACAGATACATGTATAATGTTATCATAATATATCAGGTCTACCTGGAATATTTTCTTCAGTTTTTGTCTAATCTAAAGTAGCCTGTTTTGAAAATGTAATGAGTAGTACAGATATTTGTTAAAATGTAACAAAAAAAAAAAGTTCTCCAAAAAATAAATACTTGCATAAAGTACAGCTACCTGAAAAAGCTACTTAAGTACAGTGCTTAAGTATTTGTACTTAGTTACTTTCCAACTCTGGATAGGACTTAACAACCATTTAAGTTTCACAGGACTCAAATAATAATAAGAGGAGATGATACTACAGACTACTAGGAACAGAACAGACACTTTACAAACTCCACAGCAACACGTGGGATGGGACACAAATAGCCCAGGACAAGGCCGGTCACATTAGTCAATTACTGGCACAGGAGCCACATCACAGAGGACAAGACACGTCAAAAGGACACACGCACGCACCCACGCACACACACACACACACGCATGCACACATTGTTATATTACCGTCTCTCTACATTCACCTTACCTGCACTGCAGCTATCAGCTGTACTTCAATTCCAGTTTCATTAAAGCCTTCCAGGAAGGAGAGCAGATTAATCTATAATATGCCTCAGAGGCGGGCCTGAGCCAAGCCAAATATTTTCTATATGATGGGTGCCACAGGACCAAACTAATTAGTAGAACTTTTAAATACACCACATTCAGACCTTAAGATCACATCCTTCATTGCTCATAGGGAGACCTGTGTGCTTTGAGAGACAGTGGGGCATTATGTTGCTTATCTATAATTATGCAATTCATCTTTAGCTGGATATATAAGGGCACTTCTTTTGCCCACACATGCTGGTGTCGAGCTCACATATGTTCTCTTGATCACTCTGTGATTTAGAGAGTCATTTAGCAGTATTTCAGGCAATAAAACATTCTTACACCTTCAAATTAAGTGTGTCTGCTTGGGAAAAGTACATAAATGCTACAGTGCACATTTTATTACCAGTCAATTAGTTCATCAAACGTCAAGCGTGATGAAAGTCCAACAATCTAAAATACCACAATCTGTATGATTTTGTGATGCTTTTTGAAACAGCCACCTAATCGGTTTCCTCTTGTCTCTGCAAATGCCAGATGGTCTATTGTCATATATGGTGTGTACAAGGTGTGTTTTGTAACCCCTGCCTGCACAAACAAGCAGATGAACTTCCTGGTTCAGTCGATACATCCCCTGTTGTCCACCTGACCCGTGTCTGCATTCATCTTGTTCACCCAGGGAACCGGGCGTGCACGCACGCACGGCCACACACACACACACGCACGCACGCACACACAAACACAGTTCCCCGAACACCCCCTATTTGATTCCATTCCCGCATCGGTTTGATACATTTTCTAGCTTAACAGCCTTCCACTAATTTGTACTAATCCTTTCGATCAGGGTGCCATCTGCTCATGGCTTCGCTTTCAGGGGGGTGCATTTGTCTGCATTTGGACACAGCTTGGCAAAGGCTGTAGGCAGGTACTTACATTAAGTTAGCTACAGTATCTACACACACACAATGTAATTTAAACCCTGTCCCAGCATATACAGTGACTTGGGAGGTAGAATGGTATTTTTGAAAATGTCTGCATGGCTGTTCTCCCATAACACCATTATGTGTGTGTGTGAGAGAGAGAGAGAGAGAGAGAGAGAGAGAGAGAGAGAGAGAGAGAGAGAGAGAGAGAGAGAGCGCTCTTCTCTCAAAGCTTGCACCGCTCTAAATCCTTTTGAGAGAGGACTGCAAGTGGAGCTGACAGGACTGGCGGGTCTTTAATCATCCCACGTCCCGGGCTAAATGAGCCGCATTCACTTCAAACACTCACCCAAGTGTCAGACCAGGGTGGTACACTGAAGCACTTGATAAATAAACAAATAAATACATTTGCAGTAGCCTAATGTTATACGTTAGTAACGCAATAGACAGAAGTCCGACGTTCACAGAAAGGCATACTGGGGTCAGTTCGCTATTACTGTAATTCACTGCTTTAGGAAATGAAATGTGTCTGTAAAATAAAAATAATAAAAGTGCATCAAGCTAGATTTTGCTTTAAAAAATTGACTGAACGCCATTTCTTTTATTGCATACATGAATGCAAAAACACACATACGTACATATGTACATAAATACCTGTGATTTACATAAATATATTTAAATATATATTTTATTATATAATTATGAACACAAACGTAAAAATCAGTGAGTTAACAGTCTAAACAAAATTCATGCTTTACAAAAGAAATATGTCCGGAACTGTCAACAAAACAAAATGACAATCAGTTGTCATTAATTAAGCCCATCAGAAATGCAAGGAAGTCTCTCCTCATTGAGTGCTTAGCATTGATCAGGATGAAATTGGACCAAATCAGATCATTAGCCTGCATTTAAAGGGCCCACGCGACAGTGGAGGCCACTTTGACATTTGCAGAGACCTGACATCAGCATGCAAGCTGAAATACTAATTCGTACTAATCTTGCACATGGCTCCTGGAAATAAAATGTGCATGTGGGAGCATAAAAATGCAGAGAGGAATAGGGAGAATGCTATGGAATAACTCCTGAAGGCATTTATTTGGCTGCATGACCAATCTCCAAGTTGTAAACATGGCATTTGTCTCGCTGGACATTTATATTCAGAGCTCTATGCAAAGTCTACCTACTGCACACTGGGACACTGGGATAACCAGCCACCTGTCTACTGGACCTCATACCAAGAACCACAGAGAGGAATATGTCCTGCTACAATATCATTTACTTTATTTACACACACACACACACACACACACACACACACGTGCACACATGCACACACACATGCAACCACACACACACACACACGCATGCATGCACGCACGCACACAAACACACACACACGCATGCACACAAACACACACACACAAACACACACACGCATACATACACACACACATGCAACCACACACACACACGCATGCACCTGCACACACACACACAGATTACTGCTACTGTTACTGTTATTTTTGATTAAATCTTTAAGCTATTTTGACCAGTGCCTGTTTCAGGTGTCTTGATCAAACATCTGACTTTTCACGTTTACAGATGCTTTTGTTTGGCACCGTTATACCGTAAAATGTAAACTACATCCCTGCTGTGGCAAGACGTACCTTCATACTGTAACAAAACATATCTTGACATCACATGGCTGCATGTGGCACACTATCAATATCTGTACATGATCCCAATGCAAAGTTATAAATGCAAAGTCATCCACACAAACGGTAAAGGGCATCTGTGGTAGGCTATAAGCTTACAGTAGTTACTGTAAACAGCGCTAACAGGGCGGCTTATTCACTCTTACTGTTGCACTGGTAACAACCTTTGCTAAGTCATTCTGGTTTACAGTAAACCCAACATAAAAGTAAGGGCTCTCCTGTTTTGTATAATCAGCTGTTTTGGGTAGTTTCTCTGGACTATAGTGAACAGTGTAGCGCAGCAGATTGTGATAGGATTGTACACATTTATAGAACCTATTATAGACCCAGATCACTAGAGCAGAGCTCAGTAATCAATGTAAAACTATAAATGCTCAAGGATTTTAATTGAACTATTCAATTCTGTTTATGGGACATCATTACGTAAAGCAAAAATGAGTTCAGTAAATATAACATATTCTGTTTTTGCATAATACCGCATCTGTTATTGACAGAACATGGGTGACATTTGCGAAACAAAGATGAAAGGATGAAAAAGTTGACAGTGAGCACAAGTAATTTTCAACAGTTTTGAATCACATTGGTTAATTGATTGAATTATACACTCAATTTCCCTTTTTGTGCGAGGCAATTTAACACTTGATAAATATGGTACAACTGGCGGGATGTGAATACAGTGAAGATTGCTAGTGAAGTGGAAACCAAACACATTTAGCCACTGTGTGATTTTTTTTTTTTTGTCCATCTATTATAGAATAAGCTGACCTATATAAAACAACGAGAGTGATTACAAGGTTTACAGGTCAGCATTTAGCTCTGGCCCGGCAATATTGTTTTGCTTACAGTAAAACTCCTTCTTCATATCTTGATTAAAGATGTACATTTGCTTACAGTACTGTAAATGTCTTCTCAAAGCTTTTGTCTTTTACAGTACAACCTCACAAGAATAATTTATAGGAATGTGTCTGAGTGTGTCTTAATGTGGGTGGGTGAAGGCTGTGTAGTTTGATACCTCTTGCTAGGAATTGCTTCACCTGTACCATAAACCGCATGCAATAAAAAAATCCAACTGTGACCATGACAAGATGAAGGCGAATTTACTGCTAGCGGGCAAAGTGGGTTATTGATTTTGAGAAAGAATTAATTTAGATTTTGAGTTCATTTCACACGCAATGATGTACCGTGGACAGACCATGGAGGATCTCTGTGCTTTATTTCACATGACACATATACTGATGGTGAGAAGGGCGTGATCAAAAGGGTGTGACGGCAATATGCTGTCTGATTTTATCCCCATCAGGGCTCCTGGCGTGGATAGATTCAGTCCTACTAAGTCCTTGTTGCTGACTATGAAATAAGAAACTCTTAGCTTGAATAAATTATTACCTTTTCCTATGCCTGTGACATATCCCAGAAACACTCCCATTTGGGAGTGGCTGGACTATCAAAATATTCATCTGGAGAGTCTCAAGGATAACTCTGTAATTCGCTTTTTGAAATAACAAATAATGTTCATGGATTACTGATTAGAACCCATTCAGTGTGCTTTACCCCAGAGAAGCAAAGGGGCACCAGGCCATTCATCTAAAATAGCAATGCAGAATCGATACCTCATTGAATCATAGTCAATTTCTCTTTCGTGCTCCAAATTGGGCTTTGTGTGTGACAACACAAGCCACAGACCCACCCAAAGGTCTGTAAATAATATCCCACAATGCACAGGGGCATGGTGACTTAAATCAGTTTTGCTGTTACGTTCTGCTAAAACCACCATTAAGCCTCTGGGATTTCCCATACTTAATAAGAACACAGCAAAAATAAAGTTTGGCCACAGGAGGTAAAAATTAAACTATAATCAAGTCATTTTTTTTCTTTGTTTGTGCCTCATAAAATGTAAACAAGAACATTAATAATCTTTGTAATTTACAGTTATATAATTGTTTCTACTGTTTATTGACTCTCTCTCTCTCTCTCTCTCTCTCTCTCTCTCTCTATATATATATATATATATATATATATATATATATATATAAAATCTCTTTTGCTATTTCTCTCTATCTATTTCTCTATT
>JAODUK010002485.1:0-12050 GCA_027564635.1 Typhlichthys eigenmanni | reverse complement strand
TCGGACTGGTACAGTGTATTGAAATGAGAAATGACGTTCCAGTACACTTTGTAGTATTGCAGCGTAAAGTCTTCGAGAAAAAGCTTGTCGTCCAACAGTTGCTTTTTGAACCCCATCAGCTTGTGGAAAGTGTAGACGCGGTCCAGCAAGCGTGATTCCATCAGAGTACCCACCGCCTTGTTGGTCATGGCGCTCACAGCGACGCTAATGTTCATACGCCATAGCTTATTCTCCAGTAGTGATATGGCGTACGATTTTCCACAGCCAGCGTCTCCACTGAGCAGAGCCAGTTTCATACGCTCGCCCCGGGACATGTGCAGCTTTACCATTTTCCTCACCCACTGTTCCTGGCAGTATCTAGACATGGCCAACATTGATTTCAATCTCGGGTCCTCGTCTTCGAGACATTGTCTCTTGCTCTCAGACTCCCCTAACAGTAGTAGCTTGTCTCCGAGTCGCTCGGGGCACCCTTTTGTACTCATGTCACAGTATGCTATGGCTGACTAACTAACTGACTCTCTAACTACACACTGATGTACAGAGGACCGCCCCTCTTTACCCAGACCCTCCAACCCTCTACATTTCATAAACGCAGAGAGGGAATGATCCAATCGAAGAGGGTCTTCATGTGATAATCTGTCTACCTCAACAATCGCCGAAGTGCTGCTGATGTGAGGGGGGGGCTTCGATTCCTTCCAGTATAGAGCGCAAGACTCTGTTCCTGACAGAGTGTCACCCTCCTTGAGATTCGCTCGTATCAGAAACCAAGCCTGCCGTGAGAGGCACTAACACGACACCTTGCGCCTGAAACCCTCTGCGGCCCTCGACACCGTGTCTCTGAACAATGTGACATACGCGCTGTACATGTTCTTGCTCGTCACTCCTCCCTTCCCCGTGCTGTTTTGAACATTCAGGAGCCCCGCTAACACTTCGATCAGCGGAGTGTGCGCCCCATACTCGAACAACAGCCGCGCAAAGTCCTCGGTGTCCACCCTGTCTGTAGATTTGTATTTGTTGCCATGCTCGTAGGCTCTACAGAAACCAAAGTGTTTGGCATACCACTCTGGCTCAAGGTGAGACAGCATGATGTTTATATTCTATAACAGCACACTGAACCCCGTCGCCGGTTTATCGCCTACTCTCATCTCAAACAGTTTCTGTAGCACCCCGACCGGAGTTACAGACTGCCCGGATTTGAACATGCGATCCTCTGGCAGCAACACCGCAAGGTAATGCCTCCCTACCCAGTCCAAGTGTGGGTGCAAGCTTTCAGTCTTATGCGGTCCACTGGCCGCTTTCTCTCCGACCTTGGTAGTCTGGCTCTCTGACAGCTTGACCCTCAAGGCTTCTATCTCTTCGCATGCTTCTTGGAGAGCATCTCTTGTATCCTCCAGCTCCTTTTTACACAACTGGAGTTCATATAGCGTGTGCCTGTGGGCATCGCTGAGCTCCACTATAGCCTTGGTGTTACCCACTCCTCCCCTTCTTACTCCTACAGCACGTTCTTCTTCCCTGTATGTCACGCATGCTGCACACAATGCTGTTCTCTCACGGAGAGCCTCGGCGCTCTGTTCACGCTCGGCATCCAGTAACTTCTTGAGTTCCAGAATTTCATGTTTCAAGTTCGCTATCATCTTCATGTGAGAACTGTCATCGCACTGACCGGATGACTCTTCTCGGGTCCTCTTTCGGCACAAAGATGAATGTGTGGACATCATGATTCCACAATCCCAACCTCATCCACTTCTTAAGCTACCAATAACATAAACAACCCCTATAGGTTACTCGGAGACACAATTCACATGAAAAACACACACTGCACTTTATAATGCCATACACAGAACATATTTAATGGGTTTCATAAACATCACACAGTTTTATATTATTAAACACAGCCAGCACGGGGCACGTGTTTAATCAGAAAGAAAGAAAGAAAGAAAGAAAGAAAGAAAGAAAGAAAGAAAGAAAGAAAGAAAGAAAGAAAGAAAGAAAGAAACGGTGAGTGTCTATGATGACACCACACCAGTCCAGTCTGTACGCTTCCGTAATCATGAGCCGCCGCTCTCCCAGTTAGTCTGGAATGTTCGCAAGCAACTTCAATGGACTTCGGTATTGTATTTAGTTTTGCGTACCACGTTGAAGACATCTAGGTGCTTTGGTATATATCCAATATGTGAAATTTTGTTCCAGAACATAACCAATTTGATCCACAGGGATCAGCTTCATTGTACCATCAGTTCTGAAGTGTGTGTAGCGAGACTCAAGTACTTCTGAGCTGAACCGACCGTCGTCTTTTAACGATTCCCTTATGGTCTTTGTGGGGTCCACCACCACCAACAGCTTCCCAGGTGTTAAGGCTGTCCGTCGAACATTGAGTATTCGCTTGCAAACCCCTTTCATACCCCATGCAAAATGATAACGTAAAGGTATCTGTATAGTGAAAAGTTCATGGTCAGGCATTATGAATCTCGCGGGATACTCTGGTTGGGGAGTGGATGTGGGATCCACAATGAGGCGAAGTACACCGTCTTCCTTCAGATCAGGCATAAGGCGACAGGGAAAGTTGTGAGGCAGCCACAAGTCCTCAGCGTGATTCAAAATCCGAAAGTTACGTACAATCCTCCTGTCTAACATGCCAAAAATAGGACAATTGTCCAGAGCAGACTTGATTGTGTCAAAGTCCGTGCCGATACACGGTATGGAGATCTGCGTCCTGCTCTTTACCTTGTACCCGAATGTGTGCATTATCTGGTGAGGAAACAACAAGAGATTAAACAACATAAAGGCACAACCTGTATATCAGACAGAACTACAGTACAACGTACATAGTAATTTCTCACCGATGGGGGCAGTTGGGTTTCTTGCGTTGTTCCTATGGTTAGGAGTAGGAGAAGACCGGTGCATTTGATGGAAGAATGTGAGAAAATGCAGTCCTTGTAAAATGTTATTTATCATGGACCCTGTTGCAAATCCAAGAGTGGCATTGGGGACACCTGTGATACGAGGAACCCAATACTGTTTGTATTTGTGGACTATTTAGATAATTTCACAGACAAAATTCCTCTTGGTATGGTGTATATCAAAGCAGACCAGTCTACAGAGTATGAACCTAAGAAGTAACAACCTTTACAGGACAGGCCTCCACATTACAAGCTTCCAAAGTTTTGAGTCATGTGTAAGCAGTCCCATGTCGGAGCCGGGAGAGCCAATTTATAAAGGAGCATCATTGTTTTTCATCTGCACCATGTAACAAATACATGCGTGTCTGTTTCACAAATAAATTCTGAGGACAACCCACCAGTCCGTTTGTACACTCTCATATTTGTACGTGTCATAAACATCACATGGTTACACGGGAAAGAGCATTATTGGTCGGAATGCTTTGTCGGAAGACAACGTTGCTGGACATGTGCATAGAAAAGGATGGTGTGCAGAACACATACTCTGGTCTGCATACCTTTACCATGTCTGTGCTCGCTTGTGCTGGTTAGCAGTGCCTAGTCACACCGAACCCTCTCCATGAGATCTGTTGCTGGCAGCATTACATCTTCAACTCTGCATTGCAGCTGTAGTTTCTGGAAACACAGCAATCGGTGTTATTGTAATTGTCAGCGGGTAGGGATTTGCGTTTAACGGGGTCTTTTTAATCCTTCTCACTTCGCAAATTATCAATCCCGAACTTCACAGGTCCGGTGAACAAAATTTGCCGTTTGCATCTGTTCAAGAAATTACACAACAATATCAACTCCATGGGCGCAAGGCCACGTGTCATGTGTCCGACCAAATAGGTTAAGATCAAAATGTCCAACCTCATGAACGGTAAGCCACGTATCCGCCCAAATGTTAAAATGTATCTGACAAACTAAGGAAATGTGGCACACAGGGCTCAGGGACCAGGTGATTTGTGCTTTGTTTTTGTGCTCTTATATTGTGAACACTCAACTCAGATTATTAATCTAACAGTGAAAGACTAGAACTAGGTCTAAAGCACGCTTGGACGCTACCACAAAAACCACCTATACAATCCACACACCGCCCCAGGGGTTCTGTAGCCTTGTTTCGCCTTCTATAGCCTCAGTAAGTCATGTTCAGCATGAAATCTAGCATTGTCTTGAGCTCTGATGACGTCAACGCAGACCCGCCAACATTAGCCAAAAAAGATTATTACGGCGTTACAACCTTTGAAATGAAACAGTGTAAAGATGAAGTTGGATTATCCAGAGAGGACATCTTTCATAAACAACGACTTGAGGGTCAGCAGAAAGACCAACTCCTTCATGAGCAGTACCACGAGCATCTGCAGAAATACTTAAGCGGTGAAACCGTCTACCTGACTCCCAGCATAACAAAAACATAAAAATACAAGGAATATAAAACCCTTCTGTGTGAAGTGTGTAATGTGACAGACTGTGAAAGAACAAGACTTTTCAAAGGCTACAGTGAGATTCATGGTAATGACAAAGTCGAGAATACTAGTAACTTGGACAAACTCATTCTGAAGAACTACGGTTTGGACGAGTTGGCAGTGTCCTACAGCTGTCCCGGGGACGACGTTAGACAAATTCTTTGTTACACGAATTACACCATGACATCTCAATGTGATCAATGTAAGGCTTTAAACTGCGAAGTTTACTCTGGAAGCACAAATGTTAGCTCCGGTAAAGTGGCTCTCAAGAGGCGTCTATCGGGTTGACACAAAGGCTTCAAAGGTTGAAAAACTGAATCAAACTCTGGAAAAACTCAAAAACTTCACCACCTCTGGCAAAGCAAGAGGTGTTGCCTCAGCGGTTGGAGCTGCAATCATCACAAACAGAGACACCGTTCTCAAACTTGCCAAGGTCATCGGAGTACCAGAGGAAAACTTGAAAAACGTGGAGCAAATCATTCGAGTTGGAGACCGCTTTTTCACAAAGGACGTTTACGGCGGGCTTAAGGTCTTGGCCGAGTTTACGGGTCGACAGTTGAGTGCTGAAGAGGAGCAGGAGATCGAGAAAGACCTGGGAGACGGAGAGCTAGACTACTCGAAGCTTCTCTTTGCCATCAACCATGAAAGCGTTGTGAGAGACAAAGATTTGCATGACTATTGGGCTAACATTTGGGTAAAATGTGGATTGTACATAACCATTGCGGCCGCTTGTACTTTGTGTGTGATATGCTGCTGTCAATTGTGTGTGAGAAGGAAACGTAACAGAGTATATTGTTTACCAACAACCAGTTAGAAAGGTAATTGGTAAGGAAAGTGCCATCGAACTCATGTGAGCTCTGGTCAGACCGACCGGGTTACAACATTTGTTTTGTTTTAGCTGTACTATATCCACATTGACATCCAACGGTTACCCTTTATGTGCACTTTCAGTGTCCTATGAGTGGGATGAATATACTGTATGTCTTGCTATAAATAGATTGTGCCTTCTGTGTAGTTTAATACCAAAGTGTAGTTTTTGTTTTAGTCTGTGTTAATCATCCATCTGTATTAATGGAAATAAAGGTTCTGAAGCAAAGCCCTATTTGTGTCAGACACTTATTGACCATCAAACTATTCTTGCTGTGTTTATCGAGCCATCGAACCACGGTTCACATGACATAAGATCTACTCTACCACTGTGCATATGTTTCACAATCCGGCTATGTAGCATTTGTGATAACTGTAAGGTATTCATGGAGAATTGTTTCATGAGTACTGTATAATTACATAAATGGAAACACATGCAGGAAAGTGTGAGAAACAACCTGGGTAAACAAATGCACCATAAATATTAGTTGGCCTTTCGCAACAATGTTTACCATTACACTTGGGCGAATATTAACAGCAGTGGAACAAATAGGTCATAGTTGGATCTATCCGCAATGCTAGAGGATCTAGTCAACCGCGGACATTTTCATCCACCGCAGGTTTATTTCGACAACAATGGCCCTCGTATTAACTGACATTGAGGGTTATGATACTCATCTGTGACCATACAAACAGAACCAATATGTGTGAGTCAGGTATATTTATTTTTACTGTATATATTTGTACACAAGGTGTACCCAAAAAAAACACGTAAATAAAAAACGTATTTAAATCGTATACATGTTACAAGCACAACAAATATTTCTTTCAATATAACGCGTAAATAAAAAACGTATTAAAATTGTATACATGTTACAAGCACAACAAATGTTTCTTTCAATATAATTACAACTAACAGAATGTGTAAAACATATCCATGTGTATTAGGAATATCATTCCGTATATAATCGTACATGCACACCAAACGTCTCCTTCACTACAGCATTTAACCCAAGTAACTGAAAAAATAATTTGTGGATATATTTTCCAGACCATTCAAACTATCCCCACTTTTGTTATAGCCATTGAATAAGTTAACAATGTTAATGTAACAGCCTCACGGTGTTCCATCGGATGGGCAAGTGAAAATTTTGGTGGCACGCCTCATGTTAAAAATGGAACCTGTGTCACATTTGGTCAGCACTTGGGAGGGTTGAAGAATCACTTTGTCCATCCCACTCTTGGAGGCAAACAATGCTATGATTTCTATCAAACTGGAACTTTCAGAAGGTTTGCAATCCAATACTACGTTTAGAGCCCTCCCTGTATCTGCAGAATATTGCAGAGTAAACCACCTCGCCGTATAAAACACCATGCTCATGCTAACCGGTTTCAGATCGTTATCAAAAAGTGGGCATGTCATCAAATGTCCGCTGTTGGTCACCAAAGTACACCACATAGCCAAGATGATCTGTTTCTTTAACACGAAACAGCACCAGTGAAACTTGAAGGGTCCAAGGGACACATTAAACAATTTTGGCAAGTAGTCGTCAGTACACATAATTTTCTCAGTTTTTGGTGGAGTACGGGTTCCCACCAGAATGTGATTCCAGAATCCCGGTAGATGAGGGATGCAGACATATCTATAGGCCATCTCCTGCGGCATTGGCTGGCGTGCCCAGTACTTGAAGGACATACTGTCAGTCGCGTTGATGAGAATGTTGAACGCTGCATGGAGAAATGATACTGACAGTCACTTGCTGGCATTGTTGTAAGAGTACTACAAAAGCTATATGTCTATATAGATAGCTATCAATACACCTACCATTTTGCAGATGTTCAGTGCCAAGAGTATGCTCCTCATTTATGATCTGCTGCATGTGTATGTTGACCTGGTCTTCGGTTTTGAAACAGTCATCTCTCTCGAGTTCAAGATCCCATTCTCCTAGATTGTCTACATCAGTGTGACTGGCTAGGAGGTTGGCTGTGGTGTTGACTTTGGCATGTGTGGACGATACATTGTGCAGGATGCATCCTCGTTGCTCACGATAGCAGGTTGTGCAGATTACACAGTCACATGCACATTGGATGTGTCTCTTGAGCTGAATCAAGTATTCATGACAGATGGCGGACCTGTAAAAGGGCATGTTACATTTGGAACATAGGATAAATTGTTTCACCAGAGCTAGAAGCGTGTCAGACTCCACGGTAGCATGTTGACTGGGCTGTTTGGTGAGATCTGGATCTAGTCCTAGATAGGTGACAGGTGCTTTTGATAGAGCGATCGATCCCATCGGCTGCAAAGAAAGGTTCTGCCGTAGGATGTCCTCACAGGCGCGATCTATGCCACTCATTCTGACGGCTGGGCACGCAGCTGCTACCTCGTTATAGCTGGCTTTTGGAGTGGGTATTGTGCGACCAGCGTCGGGTGCAGCGCCAACAGGGGAAGTTTGGGAGATTGGGCCAGGGTTGAACTCTGGCTCAGGGACATGGACGTTAGACCTCTCGCAGTACTGGAGGTCGTTTGAGCATTTCTCACTGAAGCTCCCCCTTTGCCTGTAGGCGCACAAATGGACGAAAGAAACGCGTCATCGCTTTAGCCACATGCAACAAAGTAAGATTATTTGAGAACAACAAATGCGTGATTGTGTATACAAATGTGTCACATGTGATGACATCCACAGCTGCCGCGGGTAGAATCACAGGTTCAGTAGTAGATTCAGGTCCATTGTTAGATATGAGACCTTCTGTTTCAGCTGTAGCCAGGGTGAGGGATATTCTCACAGGCGGTGGCTAGAGCATGCAATCCCATCGGCTGTACAGACATGTTATGGCGAAGGATGGACTCACAGGCTTTGGATAGAGCAAGCAATTCCATCGGCTGCACAGTCAGGGTCTGTCGAAGAATGTCCTCACAGACGTCCGATAAAGCAAGCGATCCCATCGGCTGCACAGAAAGGTTATGACGTAGGATGTCCTCACAGTCTATGCCACGCATTTCGACGGATGGACACGCAGGGCCAGAGATGTATCCCGGCCAGGATGCCACCGCTATCTCGTTATAGCTGGCCTTTTGAGTGGGTATTGTGCCTGTTGCAATCGTGTAGCTGTTGTAGGAACATTGGTTGCTGCGGTGGTGGCGACATTGGCTGCTGCGGTAACAAGTTCAATTTTTGGGACGAGTCTGGAGGTGCCCACGCACAACACAGCTCTCACGCCTTCCTTTCAACACATCCAACCTTTCCAGCTGCTGCGCGCTGAGGACAAGCCCCCGTCTACTACCCAGAGTGTTTCGCACGCCTCCCTGAGGAGTACACGCATGATGTAACACCCTGCTACACATGAACCCCCAGAGGAATGGCTGTCGTGGTGCGAGGTAGGAGATGAACACAGGAGCACCGTTCAACAGAGTTTATTGACGGTATATGTGGGAGAAAAAGGGGCTGGGCGGAACCAAAGTAAAGAAAGCAAATGCAAAACCAGCCTCTAACCCTATCTTACCTGCCACAACTCTCTTCCCTGACTAGCACCACTAGTGCCGATGCTCTACCCAAAATACAGGGGGTGGCTCGCCCAGATCTTACCTAGTGTATATAAACACAGCGTATGGCTACGGGTGGTGTATGCCCCAGGGCCTCTTGCCTGAAGCACATAGGCTTCCCCCTTTCTCCCCCCTGGAAAACGAAGTAACAAAGGATTAAAGATAACAAACAAGAGAATGTACAGTGGCCTGCTCATATCAGCCACACCACCGGAAAAACATACAGTAAGGCAACACAGTACACAATATAATCTTCAAATACACACACACACACACAGCGCACACTCTAGAGACCACAAGCAGCCTCCGCCCGCAAGAGCTAAAACATTGCGGCTTATATGCAGGCTGCACCAGCTGCAACCACTGACGAGCAGACAGCAGACTTAAAGCAGAGGGAAAGAAAAAGAACACACACAAACGAACACAGCGCAACACACAGCACTGGGGACGTAACACAGAGTAAACGCGCTGAAAGAGATACAACCTATGTGCTGTGTGCTAGACACGGCTTCGGCTGAAACGCTGTCAAAAAAACGAGAGGGCAGCGTTGATTGTTTCACAGAACAACAAGTTAGATGCGACCTGAAGCACTTCTGCTACAAAAATGGTGGCAGGTTCAGAATGAGCTGTAAGCTTGTGGATGGGAAGCGGCTGAACCTGATACCGGTTGTGTCTTTCAGAATGTGTCAGATTAAGACTTCTGAGTTGTACGTTTCTACCACTGTGAGCTTCTGCCGGGCTGTTAAGCGATTCTGTGTCAAGGGTAATGGGGAGCTAGTGAGCTGTTGGAATAGCACGCTAAAGGAATTGAGTAGGGATACGTTTATCACCGGACCGGACATGTATCAGGACATACATGTATCAGACGCTCACGCCTTGACAGCATTCATTAAGTGTGTGAATCCAAACAGCTTGTGCAATTACATACCCAAGCAGGTGGAGAGCATGATCCAGCACCCCATCATGGTGGAGGTGGTGGAATTGGCCATTGAATTTATGGACAGCAGAATCCCCAATGCGTTCGCAGTGGCCGAGCTGTTGTATTGTGCGATTGAGAAAGTGCAAGAATACGTAAAATTCTGGACCGTGTACTCGTCTGACAAAAGCGTTCACGCTGCCGTAAGGAAGTGCCGTGTCAGTATGTTGGAGGAGCAGATGAAAATGGACTGGACTGAGTTGGCCCATGTTGCCTCCAGTTACGTTCAAACAAGATACGGCAAAGACGAAAAGTCCAAAATTGTATCAGCATTTGAAGAGATATTCGAACACCAGATCCTGGACAATCTTCCCAATGCTCAAAAGATGTGTCACGCACTTGTCAAGCATGACACAAGCAAGCTCAAGGACAAGGATTTGATACAGATGTATGGCATCACTAAGATGCTATTTTTAAAACTCCACACATATGACAACAAATTGAAGAATCCCAGAACGGCTCCTCCTCCCCGGACAATACCCAAGATGGCGATGTACCCTCTAATGGCCGGGCTGAGGATGATGAGGTCGAGGATCACAGCGGAGACAATGCTATAGCTGGTGTCAGCGGTAAAGATGACAGCCTGTATGATATTGTAATACCAGAAAACATTCAGAGTTTGACGTGCATCAGCAAAATGTCATCTCTGCTGCTATGCAAACCCTGGCTGAACGATGAACCTCTCAGGAGAGAGGCCGTTTGCACTCTTTTGGGACTGGATAACACTCTGCTGGACAGAAGATACGGAGGCCTCCTTTGTGAGTGGGTCATTACCAACAGAAACGTCAGAATTCTCCAGAAGTACGGCTTGCAGGACAGACTGAGCAAAGCTCTGATGGATTGTTTAGAGTCTATGTCCACCGACAACTGGAGACACAAGGTGATGCTTGCACAGGGTACCCGGGCTCAAACAAGGGAGCATATGGACCAGCTGGTGTCTAATCCGTCCAACGAGACGAACACTAGCAATCAAAGCAATAGAGGCGATCTGCGCATCAAAAGAGCTGACAAATGTGCTAGGACAAAGGCTCCGTTTCAACACCCCAAAGAGGTGGAGCTCGATCGATCGGCCGCTAAGTCGAATAAGTCTGCGGCTTCTAAGTCATCCGGGTCTAATAGTGCCGAGAAGGTCCACAATTCACGAGCACGCATCTCTCGACGGCGGTGCAGTCAAGACGATGACGAGCGCCCTTGGCTGAGCGAGGCTGAGGAAGTGAATGACGAGCAAGAAGATTGTTCTGATAATGAAAATGAGATTCCGATTCTCGGCGAGGATTTAGCAGAGACAGCAGACTATGACGACGATAAGAGCCTTGATGAATACTCTTACAGCGATGGCTTTGTAAATGACGGGCCGATGACAGATGAGAACTGCAGCAGCGAAGAGGAAACTGACGAGAAATTGTTCTGTGCGCAGGTGAAGAGGAGAACAAAAATGGCCATGTGTAAGACAAAGAGTGTTATTCTGGGATGCAGGTATAGGAGCGTGTCATATTCAGAGTCCGAAGAAGAGGCCAACCCTTCCTGTGGTGGTGTGGAAAAGGATACTCAGAGGTATAAGCGCGTACTCCAATCAGACAACTCTAATTCGGAGCTGATCACGCCCGATATGAAGCGCGTCAAGCTTAAAAAACGTACAAAAGAGAACCGCCTGTCTGACAAGAGTGAGAAGGAGGAGCATGAGGAGGAGAAGAAGAAGAATATGAAGAAGAAGAAGAATATGAAGAAGAAGACGATGCGTAGCAGGAGTATTAAGGTGGCTACAGAGAAATGTGTCCAGCGCATTGACGGAGAAGATAAGACTAAACAAAGACAGGACAAGTCTGACAAGAGCTGCAGAAAGATAAAGCCTGCTAATGACGCACAACATCTTGACTCACTACATGACTACAAAGGGGAGGATAGATGTGGTGTAGGTGTAAAAGGGATCAATGCTTCCATGTCAAAGGGCAATCGCTCTTTTGTCAGTGACACATACCCTGAGCAGGAGGCGAGAAGACAGATTCTCACAAAGACAGAGCGCGGATGGTCCCTCGAGCAGCAAGAACACAGCGACCTCCCAGACACACAATCTTCACACCGGACTCCTGAAGTTTCACAGCCCCAGGGGATGAGATTAAGTGGGGAAGCTTCAACAAGTGTGACCGGTCAAGCTGCATGGTTCACTGACCCTTCACCCTTCTTACAGTGAGGTGACGTTCCACGTCCCCAGAGCCAGCCTCTGCCGCCCGGGTCTGGTCCGTCGAGGTCCCTGACCTTCG
>JAODUK010002484.1:0-35071 GCA_027564635.1 Typhlichthys eigenmanni | reverse complement strand
ACTTTAAAGGTGGAGAGGCTCAGAGCTGGGGTGCAGTTACACTTTAAAGGTGGAGTCAGGCTCAGAGCTGGGGTGCATTTACACTTTAAAGGTGGAGTCAGGCTCAGCTCTGGGGTGCAGTTATACTTTAAATGTGTAGTCAGGCTCAGAGCTGGGGTGCAGGTACACTTTAAAGGTGGAGTCAGGCTCAGAGCTGTGCAGCTACACTTTAAAGGTTGTGCAACAAGGTGAATACAGTAAATAACAAATTAAACAAAGTAAATCAAAACCAGAGAGTTCCGTGTTTAAGTCGCTGTGTGGGATGGACCCGTTAACATGTAATGGCCTACTCCAAGTGTTATTGTGCCCCAAACAAAACCCCATTTCAGCTCACTGTTTAGGATTGGAATTATGCATGTGGCTGTAAGGGGGAGGGCAGAGAACAGTGTGGGTCTAGAATAGGCCGAAGGGAGGAGCGTAGAGGAACGCCAACCACTCCCTGCTCAGCGGAGGGGAGGAGTAGAGAGGAACACCAACCGCTCCCTGCTCAGCGGAGGGGGCGGTGTTACAAATGGTTATAACACCAGTTTTAACCGCAAGGGCAGCTCCCATTGCATTAATAACTAATGCAAGTGGGTACGTGCAGCAAAGTGAATATCCATTTATATGGCTTCACAGCAGTGAGATGGTCATTATATGTGCTGCTATGAATGAACAGGCAATTATCAGTGTTCATGTTTTGTAGATAATACCAATCACCAGCAATCATTAAAACGTCCATCAAACACTGCCCGTAGTCATCAGGAGCGACGTGATTTTGAGTATATTTTGTCGCAGAGTGCTTCAAACGTAAAACAATATATTTAAGGCCACACGTGAGCTGAATTAGATAAATGGGTGCTAAAATTATATTATGAAGAGATATTATCTGAATAATCTGCCTGTGTAAAATTGCTTGGATACGGAGAACACTTCAATAAATGTATGGCTTAATATATTTTCAAGTGTGCTAGCACATAATATAAATATTCACCCCTCTACAGTTGGCATGAATGGAGAAACTCACTATATTCTATAGACCAAAATTGTTTGGTTCCAGGCTGTAAACATGTCTATTTGTACTGTAAAGTTAGACATTTTAATAACATGGGGGGTTGACTCACTTTTGCAGCCAGCCTCAAGTGGCCATTGGAGGAACTGCACTCTGACTTCATGGTTCAGCGGTGGAGATTCCCGCTTGCAAGTGACACGTTTATCTCCAGCCGCTTCGGCTTGTGGCAGTGGCGGGAGATAAACAAGGAGCTGCTTTGTCTTCGTCTGTGTGTTATTAAGTGCGCGGCACATGCTGGAGGTTCAGGGCTGTTTAGCAGCTTGAGAGGATTGACACGATTACCAGCCACCTGTCACCTCTCTGGGCTCCAGTGTCACATTAACATTACAGCCCGTTTGAAGGTCCCTTTCATTTGAGTGATTCAATGTATGCTACTGTATGTGCCACCCTCCTTGTGTCTGGGAGTACCCTTGTGTCTGTGAGTACCCTTGTGTCTGTGAGTACCCTTGTGTCTGGGAGTACCCTTGTGTCTGTGAGTACCCTTGTGTCTGGGAGTACCCTTGTGTCTGGGAGTACCCTTGTGTCTGTGAGTACCCTTGTGTCTGGGAGTACCCTTGTGTGTGTGAGTACCCTTGTGTCTGGGAGTACCCTTGTGTCTGTGAGTACCCTTGTGTCTGGGAGTACCCTTGTGGCTGTGAGTACCCTTGTGTGTGTGAGTACCCTTGTGTCTGTGAGTACCCTTGTGTGTGTGAGTACCCTTGTGGCTGAAACCAGTGTTGCAGGGACAGCGTTTTATACTAAGCTCAGAGAGTACATGCCCCATCTACCCACCCACACCCGTGTGAGAGCTGATTGGCAACCTCTTATTTGACTTTCTCAAATATGACTATAAATGAATATGGTGCAAATCACAGTGTGCTGACATCTTCTCATATGGTGCTTTCTGTTAGAAGTCAAGCTGAAGCTCGTTAGATCAGGATGCTTTCAGTGGTTCAGTCTGACTTTGGCTCAAGGATCAGTCTGGAGAGCTTGGAAGTCGAGGTGTTTCAGGCCGGTAAACCTAGTGTGTTGCCACTCAGCGTTATACTGTTAGCAACGGGTGTGGTTTAGGTGTGACATAGGCTACTTGGAAACAACTCGAGTTGAAAAGGCCTAGAGATTATATTATATTGTATATACTGTGTATATATAAGAGCAAAGGCTTTTCTCAACACAAAATCTGTTTTCACTCATCTCCCTATTTTCTTCTGCAAGAGTGGATAACAACAGACTTTCTGTAACAGCGTATTTCTTTCTAAACTCATGCATGTCTACTAAATGCTCCGCTCTCCGTCTTCTCCTCAGGTCAACAAGACGGAGGACAAATCTCTGGAGGAGCGAGGACGCATCATGATCTCGCTGAAATACAACTCCCAGAGGTCCTGTTTGATGGTGGGCATAGTGCGATGTGCCCATCTCGCGGCTATGGATGCCAACGGCTTTTCTGACCCGTACGTCAAAACGTGAGTTTGCAGAAACTGACAAATAAGCGCAGACACCATCGAATTTTATACAACAAGTTATTTAGGAAAGCGTTTCCCAACCCTGTCCTGCATGTTTCAGATGTCTCCAACACACCTGATTCAAATCAATGGGTAGATAACATCCCATTAATTTGAATCAGGGAGGCACCTAAAACATACAGGGCAGGGGGTCCTCCTGCACCGGAATTGGGAAAAGATGATTTAGGATACGCACATTAGCATGTTAATGTTCTGTGGTGCTAGCAAATATTCCACATTCGAATGTCCTATTTGGGATTCCACTATGGAATAAGGTCTGTGTATAACTGAACCAATATGGCTTGACGTGGTTTTGGTACAAAAGTTGATTGTTGTCAAATGATGCCACCATTCATTGTACATTTTGAAGCTTTAGATTAGTCACGATAACCACATTGCCATTGTCTGAACTGTAATGTCACCAGTACAATGCCATCAGGCTTAATCCACGTCTGAGAGCCCAGCCTTTAGTGCGTCCGAGGACGTTGTTACAATGGCCACACATTGCCACGGCTGTGTTGTGTTGTGTGGGGAGGTCTGCAGCACTTTATTTGTGTTCCCCATTTAGAGGCAGGGCAGTGTAGAAACACCAGATTTTCTTTTTTCTCCACACACACATAACGTTGAATCAGTTGTATAACGCGGTTGGTGTCAGATGCACTGTTTTAATTCAGCATAACAAACCCTTAAATGCGTATTGATGTTTTTCATATAAGATCTTAGGCTTCCACTTTAATCTCCATTAACGCCCCCTGAGCCCAGCCAAGGCACAGTCATGCCATAGTGAAACGTTTGCAGTTGACATCATCAGCATTCAGCATTGTTTCCTTGCTGACAGTTGCCTTGGCGCCATTCGGTCCCTAGACATGTTAACTGTTTGGCTCCAATGCTATATCTTCATCAGCCACCCCCCCCCCCATCTCTTCCTCTGTGGAAAAATAACCCACTTTACCTTTGGACTGTAGTCCAGAGAGCAAACACAAAGCGTTGACTCCATATGGCACATACAGTACCTCAACACAATCAGTACGCACTCACATCAGCTCACACATTCAACAAATGTGTGTGTGTGTGTGTGTGTGTGGGGGGAGTAATTTCCACAAGTTCCAAAAGGAATGCATTTAATCACCATCAGCGTCAATATAGCACACAGTAAACACACAAGGTACTGTTTGTTAAATAGCAGGGCTTTGTAAAGCATTGACCAAACGATATGAGACCACCAAGCTTTTCATTGACATTAGTTTTGCTTTGAGAGACAAGGTGGTGTGTTTAAATCCACTATGTTTGGTGAGTGTCGGCCGGCTGGGCCTGGACATCTCGTGCCGGGGAGTTTATATTGCGCTGGGCTCAGACAGAGACATGCGCCTGCCCAAATGGGTGAGCTAAGCTGTCTGTCACAAGCCCACCTTGAATAGTGCCTCACAGAGAATGAAATCTTCTTGCCCCTGAAGCCAACCTTAATCACGTTCCTTCCTCAAGTCACTGTAACCTCACTAGCTGCAGAGGCAGCCTTTCTAGAGCTGTAGAGTGTAAAGAGCTTTTCCCCTCCACATCAGACAGGCACATAAAGGCTGGCACCACAGCACCCTCTGGGGGCTGTATTGATATAGCAGCTCAAAAAGGCTGTTATATCAGTACAGTAATATACGGTACATGTACTTTTACAGTACATGAGGCTGTTCGGCGTTGTTACGGGTCATATTCCAATTCACCTGGTAGCGTTGGCGCTCATCTGTTAATGTGTTGCAGGTTGGGCTTGTGAAGCTCTAATGAGGACCGTTCCTCTATTGAGGACCGCTCCGTGCATGAGCTATATAAATATGCATTATTGTTAAAACAGGCTTTTCTCAAAGCACTATATTGTTGAGAGCAGAGTACTGAGCTTTGGAGAGTTGAGCAGGAATTAGCAAGCATTTGGATGCACACCAAGGGCTCCTGGTCAGCTTCTAGCCAACCAGATGCAAGAAGGTGCTTCCCTATGTACACTAAAAGGTTGAGTCAGTGATGCTGGAGAAAAAACACCCCTTCAGTACCATAGAGAAGCCCTGCTAGTGTTGTGTGGTGCGGTCTGCTCCACTTTGTTTGTGTTCCCATTTACAGAGCCAGGGCTGTGTAGAAACACCAGATTATTTTTTCAGCACAGAACGAAGACCCAGCGGACCTCACTGTATTTGACTTTACAAAGTGAAATATCTTATAATCGCTGATTCCACCTCTGACAGTTGTAACCACACACACATCACTTAGCCCCGCATAGACCCACCTCTAACATAAGAGTGACTGTGATTGGCAGCGTCCGGTAGTAGGAAACACCTTCTCACATCTTGATTGGCTAGGTGTGACATGCGGGATTGTGGGTACATTCCAAGGGTCCCGTGGCCCTGCGTGAGGTGTCTGACCTGTGGAACGCTGCCCACAGCCCACTGAGGCCTCACAGCAAGAATGTGACAATAAAAAGCACCTTTGCCATTACAGGTACCTGAAGCCTGACGAGAACAAGAAGTCAAAGCACAAGACCGCTGTGAAGAAGAAGACACTTAACCCCGAGTTCAACGAGGTACAAACCACCGCCGCCTCCAAGCCACTGGTGGCAGTGCTGTGTTTTGTGTTAGTGTTGTCTCCAGTGTTCATAACATCAGGACCAAGGAAAGAAGCCTGATGTAATCAGATGCAATATTCACTGTGGGAAGTGTTAGAAGTGTGGGAGGTGTTAACAGTCGTTGCCCCCTACTGGGCGCAGACCTCTGGTTCATTTTGAAGCTAATGGACAGCGTTAAACCAATCAGCGTTGCTGTTATGATCGCCTCAGCTAGCTCTACCACCATTTGGAAACACACATCTCACCAACCCACCCTGCTTGGTCCGCCAGCAGGGTGGGTGTGAGAACGCTAATGCGAACGCGGTTTCCAGACTGTAACTCAGCGAAACCTTTACCTGAGAGCAGTAGTCGAGTCGCTACAAGAAAATGGCCCATTCGACACACAGAAGGCACTTTAGGTCTAAAATGAAGGTGTTTCGGGAAACCTGGCTCCTCTGGTCATCCATGGAGCTGAGGTGAAGCGAGTGTCACCTTACTGAGAAGGCCTTACACGGCATTCTGTTTTGACTGACTACACTACACCACATCTCTATTACATTCGACTATTTGGTTATTTAGCTAACCTTTATAATAATTTTGTTAACTGCGGGATTAATCAGGCAGTGGATATCTGGTCCCGACCAAGATTAAAACAATAAACCATCCACCGTTTGAGTGCCTCGTTAGTTCAGCACATCTGTTGCCATTGCAATCGATTGGGCCTTGAGGTTTGAAGGAGACCGGTGTCGTGCCAAATAGTGATTGTCTGACAAACACTGATTGTTGTATGCAAAGTGCATTTCATGTTTAGATTCTCAATCATTCTGGACCAGTTTTATTTAAAATGGTCCAGAAATTAATAGATGAATAATAGTCCTGGTCACATAGCAGGTAAAATAGTATTAAGGATTATTTCAAGAGATCATTTATTAATTTATATATATTCATATATAACCCATCAAAAAAGATTCATTACAACTAGACATTATTCATGTCTAGTTTACAAATATAAACATGAATATTTGACATAGCAAGCAAACATTGGAAGCAATACTATATTAGCTCATCACCTATAATAATGCAATTCCTGATTAGCCTATACTGTAAACTGCTTTGGTTGCAACATACAAGAAACTGTAAAGTTTCACAAAGACAAAGAGGTCTACTATACCTTTGCTATTACCGCTGACATAACGTTATAGATCTATATTTACATATCCCGACTGTTTGATCTGGATAAAATCAGTTAGACACGGATGGATGACAATCCGTTTTTGTCGGACAGTAAGTTGTTGCCACGACACCAGGCACTGACACTGAGTGTGTCATCACAGAGACCGGCGCTCCAAGACGCTGGCCTGACATTTCCTTTGACATCTTTCCACACATATTCATCATTCACCCAGTCGCCCTTTGCAGTGAGAGAGCAGCATCTTCGTCTCTGTCAATATTAAGAAGCCAATGGCTTCAATTATTAGGGCATACCAGCAACCATGATTGAACTACAACCACACGTTTGACCAACATTTAATTTGAACAAAAATGCTGTGAATTCAAATGGCCACAATTTAAATGAACCCAGCCATCACCTAGATTTATTCATGGAAGTTTCACGCACAGCTGTGTTATAAATATCTGAAATGCTATGTTAATTTAAAAGTGTACCTTTATACAGCATTTTGTTGGAATATTCCAGTTAATGTATTATATGTAATATTCCAGGACTTTACATTGAATATACAGTGGATTGATTTGTGCATTTGTCAAACATTGCAATATTGTCTTATTCAAAACAATAACCATAACCTGAGTATCGTTTCCTTGTACGTAAATGTCATTAGTGGTGACGTTGTTTCAGGGGACATCCTAACAGATTATTGTTTGCTCCTGTATACTGTAGGAGTTCTCCTATGATATCAAATATGCAGACCTCACCAAAAAGACTCTGGAGGTCACGGTGTGGGATTACGACATCGGCAAGTCCAATGACTTTATAGGTAAGATCTACATCAGCCTCATCTGGTGGGATCTGGTGCTGATCAAAACCGTAAAGGATGTTCACCACATCATGAGCAGTGTTGCCCTAATCTCTAGAGACAGGTTTATGCATATGAATATACTGTATTTACAGAATCTGCAGGCATCGACACAAGGTTTTGGTACCTTATGCGTTTTCATTTCCATTTGTAGTACGTTTGTGATAATGTATATTGACCAATCACATCTGGGTGGAGAGCAAAAGAGGTGAAGCGCATTAGCCAAAATGCAGACTCATTGAAAACAATGATCAGAAGGAAGGCAGTATTCAGTCATTATCCACTGGCTACACCGGAATCCCTGAAATATCACATTCGAGATTGATGTCACCCAGACAAACCTAACCAGTGGGAACTGTGGTTCATCACACCTCTGCCCCCACAGATGTGTCTTCTTCTGCCTGGCCTGCTGCCATACTAGGAAACAAGCCCAGTCAGATGCACACTACATCTACAGTACACTTCAACAAACAAACAAAGTGCTGTCCAGTACAAGTAACGAGAACAAATAAAGTCCAACACAGCACAAAAAGTACATTTTTAAAATAAAAAACAAATTGTAGCAGATTTACAGCGACCTATGATCAGTAAATGTGTCAACAGGTGAACAGGCCATTCTGCAGTTATCACAAGACAACAATATTCTGTTAGAATAATGATGACATCATCAGTTATCACAGCTAACTTTCCTGTACATTTTACAACATACATAAAAACATAAACATATATTTATAATAATAATTATATATAATTTAGGATACTGTTTTGATTTGAGCTTAAAGTAAACAAGAATGACTGACTCTGCATTTAAGCATATGCTCAGAGACATTATAAAAGAGTATAAGGACTTTGATATGCTTCATACCATATTTTCTTAGATGCCATTGGAACTATTTGAAAATAATATTTTCTCAATTTAGCTAGTTTTATCTTATCTTATTTTTATCAGATTTTGTCTGACAGGTATTCTCCATGCTTGCTCACTGCAGTCACTTCACTTCACCACTAGCCAGCAGCTGAATGGTTTGTTGTGACCTGCGTGAAGGGATTGATTCATGACAGATTGAAGTGATGTTACTATCAAGTTAGAGGTTTTATTGGCCAAATGCTAAAGTGGGTAATGGACACAATGTTTGTTTTATTGGCACAAATAGTCGCCATAGACAGATATTAACTTTTCTTTAAAAAAAAAAAAGTTTTATGTGTAACTAATTATTTCACGAACCCCCAGGCAATAGGCAGCGGACCACCAGGGGTCCGCGGACCCCACATTGAGAAGCCATGTTCTGGTCTTCTGCTAATAACGTGTAATGCTCTCTTTACACCACAGGTGGCGTTTCCTTGGGCATCAACGCCAACGGAGAACGGCTCAAACACTGGTTTGACTGCCTAAAAAATAAGGACAAGAAAATTGAGCGCTGGCACACATTGACCAATGAGCTGCCTGGCTCCGCCTACAACGACTGAACAAGATCTCACACTGACCAATGGGCTGCCTGGCTCCGCCTACAACGACTGAACAAGAACTCACAGTGACCAATTAGATGCCCGGCTCTGCGACTGAACAAGACCATGTGGTGGTTCTGTTTAGTCAATGTTGTCATCATACAGTAAGTTGTCCCTGGGTGCAATGACATGTAAAACGTTCCTGGTAAATCTATGAAGGTAAACATACACAGTATAGTACTGAATCTGAAACAGTTGCATAAAGTGTGTCCATATTGACATGTAGGGGTTGCAAGAGAGCTCTATTCTGTAAATCAGGGGTCAGCAACCTTTTTGATATGAAGTGCCCTTTTCAAATGTCCTCGTTGATCAGTGTGCCATATCAACGATACATTTATTTATGACATTGCATCACAATAATATCCAAGGGATCAGTAATTGTATTCCATCTATAGGCAATATGCATTGCAACATACAAATGAAAAAAGTTCTCCCACAATCAGGACATTGCAATTGTATATTAGAATATGATACAAGGCTGCCATCCTTATCCACGTCTGAATTTAATTCATGAACCTTACCAACATTAAAACAATATTGGTTATCAGCTCTAAACTTCACATAGTAATAATGGGAGTTATTTTCAAAACAAGAGAATTAACTAAATATGAGAACTACAAGAATGATCCCATTCCAGCAGCGTTACTAGTCCTGTCCAGTCAGAGGCAGGTGGATGTGTGCTGCATGGGGGTGAGGATGCACGTCAATCAAACTCCCTTAAAGAACAGGTCACACAGCTGCTAATGTCTGTGAAAGACATTGTTTGGCATGAGGATGACAGAGAGTGTGCTTGAACATTTCCAAAAACCTCTCTTGCACACTTATTGCCAGTGTGCCATTGGTTAAGATACCGTGCCCATGATGGCACTGGGTGCCCATGGTTACTATGGTTACTGACCCCTGCTGTAAACCAACCTATAATTCAGACAGTTTTGCAAAAATACAGAAAATGTTTTTACCATTTGAAGAGGTATTTATTAAACCCTCTCATCGCTAGCTTTCATTCCTCGATCTAAATAAACATACTGGGAGAAATATCCCTTAGGTGTGTGGATATACTGTATGTCAGAATCCATCAGCATTCATTTTCATTCCAGATAAAAAGGGAAATCTATTTTCCAACAACTGGATTATTTTGCCTGCACTAAATCGACAGTACGTACTGCGAGTAGAGATTTCAGTTTTGAGAAAGTAAGAAAGTTATTAGGCCTTGTAAAAAAATACAAATAAAAAACAGTAAATGACGATACCACATAATCACAAACTGGTGTTTCATTCTGAACACACTGCCAGAAGATACAGCTACGGGGTTTGACGGACATGCTTCACGTCGGACCGCCACAAATACAAAAGCACGCAGTATGTTTCGAGGGGTGAGAACCGTAAAGAGGAAGTGAAACGGAGCTGTATATAAATTAAATCTCTCGGTGAGCTCTTTCTACTGCCAAAAAGGCAGACGTGAATTCTTAATCAATTTGGAGTTATTCATTAACAACCAAGACTTCAATACTGAACATAATAAGCCAGTTGGCTGCACTTACCTTTTGGCATTGATAAATGTATATTTGGGAAGCATTTTGTAAGGATTTTTTATGTCACATTTATATTTTATCATAACAGATTGTTATCTCTTTTAAACTGCATGTTATACTTTGTTCATACTGTCCTCAGATGGGCCCATGCATGTATATGAAATTGATGAAACGTGAATTTAAAAATGTTGTTTTGGCCCTCCTTTAAAGTTGGAGAAATGTCACTTATGCCCCTCTGGTCCTCACTCCTTGGTTTGTCAGAACCAGTCAGAACCAGTCAGAACCAGTCAGAACAAAGGGAGCAGCTATACCTCTTTAGGAACGCAACAGACTGATGATAGCAAACTGGTCTTGTTGGTCTGGCCAAGTCCTGTCCCAAATACAGGCAGTTTAAACCCATGGGAACAGTAACAGTAGTAACTGAATCAACAAAGTGCACATATTATATTTGTATTATCTCTAAAAGACAAGCATAAAGCCACAGTCTCCCATAATAAGCAGTCTTACTGAACTGGATGCGTCAGATTCCCAGAAACAGAACAACCTTCGGAACGTGAAAGGTAAAACAGAGAGGACAATCTCATCTCTACGAGTGGGTTGAATCACATTGTCCGGAACCATTTATTATGCCACATTCCAGGCCATTAGACGTATTCCCAGGGCTACAATCACATGCTCCACACAATGGGACCCTTAGCCGTTCACTACAACCCCTAGAATGGTACGTGTGTGAGGGTCGCAAGGTTTACACGACCGAGAATGACTCTCCACAAAACTCTACCATAGCATTTTCCAGAGTTTATATAAATAGTATCGATGTAAAAAGGGCCAAACTTTTTAACTGAAAGTTTACGTCAGACACTGCTCTAAAAAAGCACGTATTGTTTACAACAACCTATTTTTGCTGAAGTTTGCTGCTGAAAGGGCAAACAAGCCCCCAGTTAAATGTAATTGCAAATGTCCACAAATGCAAGCTTTGCAGGTTTAAGATGGAATTTATTTATTTATTATTATTATACTATGTACTGTATGTAGCTTTACTGTTGTTACATCAAGGTAATTATTTTTCCTTGTAAGCTGCTCCACTAGCAATGTGTCACCGGAAATGTATCTTAGATCTTGTTTTAAACCCTTGTCTGATATTGAATGTACATTACATCTAATTCTCTATACAGTATGATGACAGAGAAAGGCTCAACAGCTAAACTACTTGGGGCTATATTTAAATACATGATATACAGTATAGACTACATGAATTATATATATATTTTCACCCTATTTGTTTGTTACACTGTGTATTTCTTTGTTTACTTTTTACGTTTTACGTTAAAATAAGTCAAGTTAAATATAAATTCCAACAGAACCCTTAATATGTATAGTCCTCAACAGTGAATGTAACATCATAATGTATCGTAACAAATGTGTTTGGCTGGCAGGGAAGGCAAGCATGTTATATGCATATATAGTTTATGTAAATTTCACAGAATGCAAATGAACACAGAATGCAAATGAACATTAAAATAAAAAAGTATGCTTCTCGTGACATACTGTAGGTTGGAATAATTGACATAATCAGTATATTGACTGCATGTTTGTACAGTTAATGCAGCATATTGTTTAACTCACATAATATTTATAGCATTTATTTTAGAATTGTTTCAGTAGTTTGTAGTTGTGTTCCTTCTACTGTATTACTAATATGATTGACAAACATTAGAGTCCGTGGCTCAAAACGTCAAGGTCTACGGTGCTGTTGGTTAAAATGCTGTGGATAAGATGCGTATTCACACTGGCTGTCTTTCCTGAAGTTGTTCCTGAAGCTGTGACAGGATTGACGTCTGTCACAGCTTGGTCTGTCTGGCAGGTAGTATTCTCCAGTTACAGTATAGCAATGGCCCCTTTTTCCCCTTGTGAATATACTCTTCAATATTAAATTCAACCAACGTGATATTTTGTATTATGTCTGCCTTTGTACGCAATCTCAATATTTTGAAAAAAAAAGACAAAAAAAAAGTATTGCATGTGTATGTTCTTGGTTTGTCATGAAATGAATTTGCCTAATGTTTGATACTGTTTTCTGTAAAAAAGAAAAGTGGTTGCTATAAGATTATGCTACAAGTCTGTCTTTCTTCTGGACTACATTTTGTACCTTTGAACTGTATTGCCTGTTCGGCTGCCGTACTAACTGAAGTGTGACTTTACGTTGATTAAAATCTCTTGTTCCTTTTGTAATACTCAGGCAAATGGTTTGCGTTATTCTGGTGGTTTTATGATTGTAAATTATATATATTTAACCCGGTTACATATTAGTTATACACCAAATGGCCAGGTTATTGTGCCTTTCCTTGTTTCTTAACACTATTTTTGCACCACATACATATAAAGGAGTACATATATGTTGGTTTATCATACAAAAGATACCTGTGAGGCCATGCCAGCTGAGTATGAACACTGTGATAAATGGTACGGTTGCGGTTGCAACATTTTAGTGAATAAGAACCAAGCTAACAGCCTACGCCTCTGATGTTTAGACATTATTTGGAAGACAAGCACTTAATGTTTGATTATTTTTTGACTGATTGACTATTTACAGCAGCGGTTTAAAGCAATGGGTCAGTACACAGAACACTGCAAAAACAAGTTATTTCAGAAATGATGATGTCGGTAATAATAATCATTTTGTTCCAATTTAGCAATGTTTAAGTATTACGTTTGTTTTTATATGGTCAACGGTGTGCTATGTAATATAAATTGAAATACTGTTCAATAAAGTCAATAGAAACAAAAATGGTGGGTTTAGTGTGTTAGCACCTCATGTTTGCATTTGAAATTTCCATTTTAAGGATTTATGTCACATAAATGTATATCGTTGTAGCTAGCCTGGTGGACCATATGAGTGAATAGGTCTTTCTACCCTCCATTGGGAAATGATAACAGTCATTGCCTGCTACTGGGCATAGAGCTCTTTTTTTTTAAACTATTGGACAGCGCTGAACCAATCAGCGTTGCTACAACTGTTCTGATCGCCTCATCTAGCTCTCCTACCACTTAGAAACAAGCCTGACTTCAACGTCATCTCACTAACCCACCCTGATTGGTCCGCCAGCAGGGTTGCTGTGAAAACACTAATGCAAACTGGGTTTCCAGACTATATTCTCAGCGAAAACGTTTTTGCTGAGCGCATTAGTTAACATCAGTGGTCCCGTCTCTAAAATGCATTGACTCAAAAAATACATCTATGATATACATTGTTTTTGTGTGACGAGCACAATGTCTATAATTAGACTATATGCACTAAAGTTAAGATAAAACAATGTGCTATACAATAAAAGTGATTCTGTGAGCTTTCTTTAACAACCTGACACTAACAGGTCTTAAACAACATGTCAGTTGGAAAAGTTGGGTACCCCTTGGCTGAAACCAGGTTGTGTGACTGCATTTCATGAATAAAATGAATGCATTAGTGTGAGCATTTTCCCAACAGCACTACCTATTTCATATGCACATTCGGGACAGACTCCAGTTGGGAATGATGAGAATCTGACCAGCGCTCAAATCTGACACCAAGAATCCCATGTGATACATCGCAAATCAAACCGGCCACATAAAAATGTCCATATCAAGTGGATTCTGTTTAACTGCAGACATTTGGGTGACCTTCAAAAGAACATTACACGCATCGTTTGTGGCACTGCACCCCTAGAATCACAGATTTCTGCCCCAGCTAACTGTAACCCAACCGGCTGTATCAGAGGGGACGAGATATGTGTGGGGGATGGGGAAGTATGAGTGCCAGCCACTACGGCGGATGGATCCCGATCAATGTGTTTGTCTTGCTGATTTTAACCACAAGGGGAATTCTAGACAATAATTAGGGTAAAGTGTAAAACTAATGTCTCAAAACCATTAACAATTTAAGGGTCTGTGAAGTACCAACACATAGAAATCATTTACAACCTGTACACCTTTAAGAAACTGAAAAAATATGTAGAATCAATCACAGTGAAAATGGGAATTTCAATTCATTGCTGTTATTAAGATCTGCAGGGGTTAATCTACTGTCATACCTTTAGCAAAACCAGAAATAATACTGGTGAGATTGTATGGCGAGTATTTTCCAAAGCTGTGTTTGTGTCAGTTTCTGCCTAATAGTAAGTTTAGACCATATCTATCTTGTAATACTTTCACTAAAGTGGATCTATATGACTTTCTGCCACTATGTCACAGTAGAATGTGATCTGACCACCTAAGATGTGAGCTGACCACTGCCAACACTGCCTGAATTGTATAGCGAGCCGAAGTCACGTAGGTGTTATGAGACCTTAGTTTGGAAAACATATGCATGGTAGCACCATACATATTTTTTCCAAACTAAGTTCCTATAACACGGAAGTGACTTCGGCTCTCTATATGGGTCACTCACATCATAGAGATTAGAAGCGGCTTACAATATACCCATTCTCACTTTTACATGCTTTCTTATGAAGGGCATGCTTGTGAGAAAATGTCAGCCTTAAACAGTATTGTGGCATGACTCGGTTACATCACAGTCAAACACAAAGTATATTGAAGATCTGGATTGAATAGGTACAAAAACTAATTTGGCCCTGTTTCAGTTAAGACTCTAATGCCTAATGCTTTTAAATAATACTCAGGGCCCAGGGCTGTGTACATTGTAATACTGTATGTTGTTGTCATCATGGTATGTGTGTATTAATATATTTTACTGTAATTTACATTTACGGCATTTGGCAGACGCTTTTATCCAAAGTGACATATATGTACAGTAGTAAATTTGTCATGAGTTGGACAGGTCATACATGTAGTACATTAGTCAATAGATGGACAGGTCATACATGTAGTACATTAGTCATTAGTTGGACAGGTCATACATGTGTATGTATGTGCATGTAGTACATTAGTCATTAGTTGGACAGGTCATACATGTAGTACATGTGTCATTAGATGGACAGGTCACATATACCAGCAATTGTAAGCAACCAATATTATATCAGAATAGTTACAGCATGTTGTCATCATGTCTACTACCATGTCAATATAGAATGAAATCATCCAACAAACTTCCTAGTGGCCTGAATAATAAAGTGCTAAGAATATGATTTATGTATGTATGTATGTATGTATGTATGTATGTATGTATGTATATATGTATGTATATATGTATGTATGTATGTATGTATTTATGTAAGCATGTATGTATTTATGTATGTATTTATTTTTAATAAGAGTAGGGTAGAGAGAGAAAGAAACAGAGTAAGAAACATTGAGTGCTAGGAGGTGAAGAGGGCACACGGTATCGAGGTGTGTCCTGAGTATCTTGCTGAAGATGTAATAATGTATAGCATGCATACACTTCTAAGTTACTGTGTACTGACTGGTGAAGATGATTTGATTAGTTTTATACAACCTGCAGGATGGAGTCCATGGCCAATGTACCCTTAGGGACAATAAAGTTTAATATATTAATCTATGCATGTTGTCAGGAAATGTATACATAACAAACTGTAGCCTATACTGATTACCATCGTCATCCGATTTTTGCTAAAATGCAGTCTGTTCTCAGTGGATATTTTATTAACGCTTTTCCAAGACGTACAAATGAATACATAACGTTGATTATCTGACTTGATGCCCGTAGTATTCACAGTAGTGTAGCAACATGTAGAACTATCTAGTTCAAATGCACCAAATAAGAAAATGCAACCAATCTCCTCTGAAGCAGAGCAACAACATTCCTGCTGGTCTAGGCTTCATCTAACAGGCTAGCTGTTGCCACACATTGCTGCATCTTTGTTGATTGTACAATTCCTAATTGAATTCTCTGGAACTGAAAGGAATTGCAATAAATTTAGGCACATAGAAAACACACAGACACACACTTTTGCAGTATCTTGTACATGAGTGTGAATGCATACAGTATAGACAAGCACAATATTGTAACCTTGTGAGTGTTTGTTGCAAACTAGTTTATTTACAGTATTACAGTACAGGATTTAAAGAATACATTGAAATGTATTAGTAAACTAAACATCAGACAACAACAACATTTAGGATATGGATATAAGACTGTATTATAGGGCCTTTGTTGGATAAGCGTGTGTGAAAACATTTAAAGTTACATTCAATTAATAAAATACGGGCATCACACTTTTCCCTCATTTTAATTTTATTTTGTAGTTATTGTTAATTGTACTTCTTGTTGCAACACTGACATCTTAGGCAATTTAGACCAAACTATTTGGCTTCATACATCTGCAGATTAAGCCTGATATAATGTGGAGGTGAGCTTTGCACCAATAGTGATTAGACAGTTTAGATCTATACTTCAGAAAAACATGCCCATTTAACAACACGAGTAGCCTAGTTCTTACAACAATTTCAGTTTCGCCTACTGTTTACTATTACTATTTATGTAGGTTAGCATATATAAAGTCAGATTTTTATCAGGTACTATAAATAATTTGCCTACATAAGTAGAGACATGTAAAAAGGTCTAACAACAAGCACTCAATTGATCCTACAAATAGCATATAGTGTGCCGTTAAACTACATGACCCAGCGTGCAACACTGGCAAGTTGTTTGTTTCACTCCAGCTGCTAACTATTCCAATCCTTGTCGGACGGCAAACATGGGAACCGACCGAGCTCTGTTCTGTCTCTTCATTTACCAACAGTGCCAAGCCGCTACAGATCGGCGACGATTCGACATCCCGAAATGCAAATGTTTTCAAAATAAAATCGTAATGACTAAAAATATCGGCCTGAACTCGATGGCATGAGAAAGAAAACAAATGCGTTCCACATGCAAACACACTTGTAAAACACATGTAAAACTCTCCTCCGTACAGTAGTATTGACTTACATGGTTGTTTCTTTTAATCAATAAGTCACTGGGAGATCCAATTGATTACAGGCCTAACCTAATAGGTTAGGCTACTGTATTATATTTTATCATACATCGTTGTTTTTTTAAAGACATTGGTGAAAATATTAGGATAATTTAATTATGGAAAATTTATTTTTGATTAGGCTAATAATCAAATTAAGTAAGGGCAGAATAATGTAGCCTAGTGGGGTGTTTGTGTCCCAGGCCAGCAGGTCTATAGGATAGTCGGCTTGTTTATAGCAGTATTGCACAGATGTATTTCACACTTTCCCACAGCCGTCTTGCCTGGTCACCAGAAACCGATTTTAACGTAAAGGTGCTTTTATTGTTGCATATACATAGCGACATTTCTTCTCTGCATTTAACCCCCATTACCTCAGGGGAGCAGATTTCTCCTGATCTTGCAAACAGGCCTAGCCTACATAAGAATAATGCAGAAATCTGTCGAAATAACAATGACATCATCTCTCAAAATAGTTGTTGGCTATTGGTGCCAATAGTCATTGGCATATATATTTTGCAGCAACACTATTTTACTTACTGAATGTTTTTATATTAGGTTACTTTAAATTGCCATCATTCGGGAAAAAATATAACATTTCAACTCCATTTTAGTACATGATATGTAGGCATAGCTCTACAACTACAAGCCCTGCCCTTTTGGCGTCGTGAAAGCTCTTATTTTGAATGACGTGTGCCGGAAAAGCAAACGATTCCGTTGCAGGCTGGATAGGGGTACCTTGACTGTGGGTCCTTTTTTACCTCACTGCCTCCCTTTATATCACCCTTCTCCTCTTCTTTCATTATTTAATAAGCTTTAGCTACGTGCGCGCATTTATTTATTCATGCATTTTCTGTGAAACTCTGTAGATTTGCATTTTAGTTGTTCCTCAAATGAAAAGGCGTAAAAGATGGAGCTCCATATTTTAGAACACAGCTTGAAAGTGGCGAGTATAGAAAAAGAAGGCATCCAGGTTTGCACTCACGGATTAATAAAACTCGCCTTCTTGGCTTCCAGAACAAGGTAGGTTTACACACACGATCAACATCCGCATGTACTATAGTAGCAATCCTGCTTTTGGAACATTTTAACTAATGTCGAGGTTGCATACATCTAGTCGGATCTAAAAGCTTAGTCCTTGTGGCCTGATTTGTTGAGTACTTCGTCAAGTACAATGTCAATATATTGCACTCTGGAGACCAACTTAGTGTCTATATTCCAGCTTCGCAGGCCTGTCATTTTGTAGCTTTATGCCATCTGTAGCTGTGTGACGTTAATAAGAGGTGTGTGTCTCTCCCTCACCCCTCTCCCACTGTGCGGGCGTGTATCTGTTAAATGATTGTGTATGTTTGCAAACTTTAACAAGAAACCTGCCGCAGACATATGTACCCCGGTCTACGTGTGTATCCTGTCATTGTTTTCACAGCGAGTCGACTAGTTCCAAATACTTTGTTTTTAAACATCATCGCAGGGCCTAGACGTGTGGACGTTTTATTTGGTGTTGTTTTGTTGGCACTGGTGGTGTAGCAAAATAGACCCCCGTATTCTCATGGCACAGCGCTACCAACAATATGCTGGCCTGATAGGCGAATGTACTGAAAACTACAAATGACTGTCATGGTGACTTAATGCAAACAACTCAACCAGACAAGGATCCCAATAAAGTCAAAGTGGTGCTCTCTCATCAAATCTTAAGAGTTTATTCCAGTATTCTGTGGGACATTCTTTTTCAGGGTAGATATCATTTTCAAAATGGCCATCTTCATCATATTGCATATTACAGATACTATAGTGTTACCTTAATTGCAATTTAGTTCAGTTATACAGTAGGCCTTGGACTGTTGACCCCTATCACAAATATTGCATTTAAAAACACAACTAGTTTTGTGATTATCTCAGATGTGCACAGTGTAATCACACCACCTAGGTATGGGATGAATGTGCTTAAATAATACTGTCGTTGTTAGCATGTATTACGTGGGGCTATCATATTAAAGTGCCAAATGATTGTAAGCAGATAGCTAGTTAGCTCCATATCGGTAGAAGTCATGATGCAATACATAATAAATCTGCCACCTTGGCTGCTCCAGTTGCCAGCTGGTGGAAGTCTCATCTGGTGTTAACATTCTACACTTTTCTGTAAACGTGAAGCAATTACATTTCGTTCCCACGAGGTGTTCAGTTTAGTTTTCTTTTAAAAACACTCCCGTATGTGTGCTTAGGTGTATTCTGACATTGCAAAAAGGGGAAGAATCCATTTATTGCAAAGCAGAGTGAAACATTTTGAACTGCAATATACTGTAAAAGCACAGAAAGCCATTAATCCTGGCAGTTGAATGCCAAAACATAATTATGTTGTTGTTATTATTTATTATAATTAAATGAAGTAATCAAATGGGCAGATGTTAATGAAGGGGACATAACTATCTTATTTGCAAACAGTAGCCTATTGTAGATTGCACTGATCAAAGTCCCCGTCAATCTAGTTTTCAGTCTAAATACTACTAACTAATTACTTGGCAAACAAAGTGAATTTCCATACAGTAGTACTGTGGGGTGCTCATCACATGACTAGTGTCTTACAGGGTGGTGACAGCTAAACTAACAGTGACATAGCACCCTAATCATTGTTAAACATAGGGCAGGTAAAACAGCTGACCAGACAAAATATCCAATTTTATATTTTTTATAATTTTAGTCACAGCAGATGGACCTCTTTATTATTTTAACAAGCCACAATCCAGCCACTGTTGGTCAAGTATTGGCCTCATGATGCCTGATTAGAATGACTAATAATGCATGCAGTAAACAATCGTGTAGGGATAGTTAACGCAGTGATAAAGGTGATGCAAGCGATGCTTGAGAAAGATTGTTGCTATTTAAACTCAACAGCAAGACAAATACACCTCCCTCAGAAGCTTCACCCCCCACATTGAACTAGGGATGTGCATTTTGGTCATTTTGACTGCTCGAGTACCCGACACAAAGCGAGTGAGTACTTGAGTCGGCTACCGTACTTGTATTCTGGGAACTGATAAACACACAGGATAAATCTCTCAATGAGTGTTTGCTTGTTCGCCAGGACCAAAAGTTAATTAAGAATTAAAATAGAATTAAAATGAAAATGCATCAGAAAACTAAAGGATGCAGGTGATGTCAGTTTCACTAATTTCATTAAAAAAGAAACCTGCACGTATATCGCTAAGTCATAACATTCACAAAGCATCTACAAAAATACTAGGATATAGTTCCAGTGCAGTATGCCGGCAGTTCTATAAATATGCTGTCTTATTTTAAATTGTTACAAGCCGACCGAACAAAACCACAGCCGGAGCTTTAATACAGAAGCAGAATGCTTATTAAATATAGTATAGTTGCAGCGGTTCTCAAACCGGGGGTTGAAAATATATATCTGTATCGGTATTCAACCTAAATATATCGAGATATGATTTTTGGTCCAGCCCAGCCCTACTGTCTGGTGGAGCTGGGTTTGATACCAATATTTCTGTAGCTAATTACCCAGACCCTCTCGTTCGCATAAAGCCAGCAGCTGCTTCTTTCAGCATAAAGAGTGCAGACAGATCTCCTGTGGTACCGGTGCTGGCTAGTCATGGCAGCAGGTGACAGATGGCATGATGACACCACGTCCACGGTGTTACTGTTGTGCTGCTGAGGCAGAGAGCATACCTAATGGTGCTGTATATCCTATTTGGGTTAGCTAACCTGACGCATCATTTAACACAAGTGTAAGATCTTGGGGGCTGGTCAAGCAGTTTAAAAGATTTCTGGAGCTGTTCATTGGTGGTGGTGTTATCAGACTATCAGAAGTATATTCTGTGTACAGTACAGAAAGCATCAGAAAGTCTGCTACCGTCATTCTGAGTCATAAGACACACTTCCTGTTTGCATGCATATATTTCTCACCTCTGTACTGGCAGTACAGTACATGGACACTTGTAGTGGCAAATCCAGTCTCCTCACAGGCCTATCGCTATAATCACTTGGAGGGGAAAATACTTCAAAATGGCCTTTTTATTTTGACATGTATCCCTCTCCTTGATTTGTTTTTATTGGCAAAATGAAAGCAGTATTGTGAAAATAAAAGTATCAAACCGCAGAGATGGCTGCATGGGGTGAGTCCAGAAAACCTCTACTTGTTTTAACTGAGACCCAGAGGACATTTTTCTCAGAGGTGGGGAGCGTGAACAGTATTAGCTAGATGGTTAGCTGACGTTCAGTTTTCCTGTACGTGCTTAAAGGTCTACTAAGCAAGCATTTTTTTTAGATGGGGTGAACTCTGCGACAAGTTTAGTTTAGTTTCTTCTGAGTTTCCTTCTGTAAAAATAGCATGTCCACATTTGTCCTTTAATGAGACAGTAGTGAAGGATTATGATCACAATGGCATGATTTGTCAGCTTGTTTTTGTTAAATTACTTTGATGTAATGACTTGGCTAATTTATGTATATTTATGAATGAGTTGTTGTTGTTGTTGTTATTATTATTGATATATAAATAAATAAATAAATAAATAAATAGCTGCAGTCAAGAAAATAGCATTACAAATTCTACCGGTAGATAAAATAAATAAATCTAAATTCAGCCTTATTGCATTCACACCATCAGCTCGCAACGAGGAACGTTCCAATTAATTTCGAATGGACGGAAATGTTTCTCGGCAACAAAGTTGCCCAGCAACAACAGGTCAGAGTTGAGAACTTTTCAAATTTATGCTAAATTTTGTGACAGAGTTCAGCGACTACCAATGGAAGGACAGATGTTCTCTGCATCTTTTTTTCGGTAGCCATCTTAAAGTCCCTCGCTGTTAACCAGTGCCTGTTCACGGTCCATAGTGTAATAATAGTATTTATACAAACATTTCCCTCCAAAATGTTTATCTTTTTGAGGGAATGCACACTATTTGAGTTTTGATTTGACACATTTTACTGTAGACCCAGTTCTGGTTGTCGCTGGTGTCAGACACGCCCACCCCTAGGGGGGCCTCAGAGGTACTGCAGGGTGTCCTCCAAATTATTTGATCCCAAACTTATTTTCTTCCAAAAATTTAAATGTCAGTAAATATACATTAACATAAGTACAACCTGTTCTATACATGTATTTAAATCTGTCCATTCTAGTGAAAGTGACCTACGTTTATACGTGGCACTAATAGGCCACCCTACACGTTGGCCCGGCAACTAAAATGTTATACCATATGTGATGATGGGGGGGGTCCCTGTGCAATGTTTCTATCTGCCAAGGGGTCCTTGGCCCCAAAACGTTAAGACCTCTGCTATGGAGGGCTTGGCGACAGCTCGTTAGAGATCTGGGAGTGAATACGTCGGCGGTGTGAATGCAGTGTATGTAACAAGGGTGTTTAAGGAAAGAAAAAAGTATTATATCTTTTTCTGCTCACATGCTCTCTAAGCGAACCATTCCCCCCCATCCCACACACACACACTGAATGATTCAGGGAGCTGTTCGTGTGTTATTAGGGAGGAACTACACAGTACATATCACCCACCACCATTACTCTGTTTTTAACCCTGTTTGAATCTCCCTCCCCATTTCAGATGCAAGTTTTTCAGCTTGACCGAGACACCAGAGGACTACACCATTATTGTGGATGAGGAAGGATTCAAAGGTGGGATTCACAAATCAGTCCCTTGTGGGTCTATTTTGCCGTTGAAGCTTAGATCAGAGTGCACCCATTTCAGCCTTTACTGTGACCACCGGCATTGTGTGATCACGTACAGCCTCGCCATTATAGATCTAAGGCCGGGCCAACCACTCTCTGTGTGTCGTGGTCGAGTGAGTGCACCAATTTCATTACAGACCTCCCCCGGTTACCATGGATACCTCAAGCTGTTTGTTGCGTAACAGGTGCAGGTATTTCCTGCTGTGAGCTGCCTTTTGTATGTGTTCTGTCTTCTCCTGCCAAGTTCAAGTAGATGCTGTACAACATCCCCAATTGGGGACGTGTTGAAGCAAAAAAAAAAAATCTGTTATTTTTGTCCCATCGATCAAGATAAACGGTTAACCTGACGAGCCCGGGAGGTCGTCCTTGGAAACTGTTTAGGAGAAGTGCGGGCAAAATCCTTAGCAGGTGATTGGACGAGCCATCTGTCAATCACAGGCTAATGTCGCACACAAACCACGCAAATACTGTAGCTGCCAGTAATTGACTGGTCCCAAGCCCCGCCCCCTCTTAGTTACTCTAACTAGGTTTGACTGAACAGCATGGTGGGCAGTAACAGGAAAGGATTCTAAAGTTGATCAACTGTTATTGGAGGACAGGGAGAAAGGGGGCGGGGTTTGGGGTCGTTCATTTGCTTATACAGGACCACGGTGGTTCGGCCACAAACACATAATACAGAAGCCTGGTAAAATGGCTTCTCGCATAATCGTGATCTCGCGAACCCAGCTGCCTCACAAGGTAAACAAACAGCCCCACATGATCCAGAGTCATTGTGTCGGATCAGTAGGTCAGGAAATATTTGTCCTGTTGCTGCTCAAGGATGTCCCATGGGTCGCACCCCCTCCTCTCCCCCGGTAATGTGTAAACAGTGAGCCTGAGAGAGCTGTTAGATAGAGACGAGCACCAGGTTGCAAACCATTTTTGTTAAAACGGGTTGCAAACGCAAAGGACAGTTCCAGGCACAAATGGAAGATTGCTCCTTTAAAGTTGACATAATGGCAGAATGCTAAATGTGCTCTCAACATTATGAATGGCCCTTTCATTGCTATGATGTGTTCTTATTATGACGTGTAAGATGGGGGGGTTCACATACCCCTAGGGTTAGTTGGAGGTATTGCATGGCAGTATCAGACAATTAACATTTTCTATTTCGGCTTCATGTTAATTACTCAATTTTAATATGGACAAATCCAGCTCTGGAAAACATTTTAGAGACCACTGCATCAATTTCTCTGTCTGGTTTAACATATACATTTTCATGTTTTATTTATATTTAATGTACATGTATAACTTGCATGTATTTTTATATTTATATAATTTTTGTTTTGTTTACATTTACAGTATATTGATATTGCTTTAATTTTTTTATGTGCAGTGCAGTGGTCTCTTAAATTCCCCCAAAGGTGTGTGTTCTTTCTCTTGGAGAACAATGGAAACCAGGAGAGTTTGAGAACCACCGTGTCAGAACTCTGTCATGTTGTCTTCCTCCAGAGCTGCCTGAGTCAGAGCACATCAGTGTTGCCGAGGCAACGTGGTTGGCCCTAAACGTGGTGTCCGGGGGCGGAAACGCATCCAGCTCGCAGCCAATCGGAGTCACCAAAATTGCCAAGTCGGTCATCGCTCCCTTGGCAGACCATAATATCTCTGTGTTCATGCTGTCGACATATCAGACGGACTTCATCTTGGTGAGAGCGCTTTTATTTTGACAGACTATAAAGTCCGTCTTTTATTTTGACAGGCTTTGTGTGTATTATCGGGCTACAGTCAGACATTCCAGTACCTTCTAACTGTTCTCGGACAGGTGCGAGAGACCATAGTCTCTGCCAGTTGTTACATTTAGTTTGGCTGTGCTCAAGTTAGTTTAGCTGCCCAAGTGGTTTATCTTTGCCTGCCGCAAAATGCAATAAGCAGAGATATAACGTAGCTTCCAAGGCCAGCTTTGCGGATTATTTTCATTTTGTGAAAGTTAAGTGCTCACATTCCGTGCTAGCTGTTGTCTTTTGTTTTGTTTTTCATACCACAGAGAGGCTGGTTTTATTGCCTTAAAAACAAATGCAGCCTCTAGATAACGAGGGAAATATGTGTGTATATATTATGTGGGAGATTTATAATATATCTGTAAAGCGGCTCTGCGTGGAATTCCAGGTAGCATGAATAGGCCTAGCTCTTAAAAGACCATCCCAGTTATGGACATAACCATGCCTTTCCTTCTTCTCATCCTGCCTGTAAGGTATACTTTATTATTTGTCTTGGGTAATCTGTCTCACCGACAGATAGCCGGTCATTCCTGCCTTCATTCCTCCATATTTGTGTCCTGATCTCATGCTGCGTCTTATTGAATTACCAGATGTCAGGGCAGACCCAAAGAGAGAGCAGCTGAAGGATGTTGTTTTCCTGGTTATGATCTGTGTTACGTAAACCTGGAAGGCCTGACCCAAATGCTGAAGGCCTTCGTTTATTCCCCTCGTGCTCCAACACAACAGTGGGCTTTTGAGGGGGAATTTGCGATTGGTACATTAGCGGAAAACACGATAGCTGAAATACTGCAAATGTTTTTTATTTATTTTTCTCTAAACTTTAAAATATAAACTAGGTTAACTCTAAACCTGTTTTCTTTGCACCCCCTGTGGTGAACATTGAATTACAACTACAAAAATGGATGCTGATACCGCTCACAGACTATGGGCAGTAGTTGGCCAGCAGTGTTCAAAAACATTGCCAGAGAGATTATATATATGTAAGAGACAGGCCGCTTCAAGAAGTCCGCAATGGCAAATACAAATTTGTCAGTTGGAGGAAAAGAGACCATAATCTGTTTTATAATTTAACCTATTTAGTCAATCGTGTAATATAAGTATATGGGAGAAATAGGCTGTCACTAGTCACCAAACATTTTAAGTGAGATTTGACTGTGAGATTTGACTAGTGATTGTGTATATGCATTGTATGTCCTGGTGACCACTGAATGTGCATTTATTACTCCACATTCATTTACTTTCTAATAGCCCAGAGGCGTTATCAAGTCTGGCACCGCGGCAGCCAGACCTTACCAAGATGGCTGCCGAGGTGCCAGAGGTGCTTATTAAGGTCTTCTGTGCTGCGTTGTGCTCAGGTGCGGGAGCGGGACCTGCCCATGGTCATGCACACGCTGGCTTCTGAGTTCACGCTGCTCAGGGTGGTCAACGGGGAGACCGTGGCGGCCCACAGCCTGGGGGCGGCCAATGGCTTTGTGAAGCCAAAACTGGGTACACAATCTCTACATTTACTTATTATATGTATTATATGTATTATCTCCACCGGGCGCGCCTCTGTCGCATTCCGGCTCCGTCACGGAGCTCTTTTCAATGCAAGTGAACCACCGGAGCGTCCCAGGAGCGTCCCAGGAGCGTCCCAGGAGCGTCCCAGGAGCGGCTCTCCGCTCAGCTCTGCTAAAAATAGGCAGCAGTTCTATTTTTTGACTGAGACGCTTCTGGGACTCTTCTGAAAGCGACCAACTGCCAATCAGACAGAACTCATCATTTCGGTTTGGTTTGTTGCTATGGAAACTCAGCGAAAACACAACAAGACGCTCCGCTTCTGACACGCTGCCGGTGGGGCTGGATGCAGTGCATATGACGGAGAAAGAACGGATCGCTGACGTGACGGAACAGAGACGCGCCCGGTGGAAACCAGGCGTTAGGCGTATTAGCCCTTTATTATAGCTGTCCGTTGAAACTGTTTAAAAAGGGCCGGCACTCTCAAGAATTACTTGGCAGTTGATTGGATGAACCATCTGACTGTTAAACTCCGCCCTCTCTGGTGCAGTGCCCCGGCCTATCATTCACCCTCTGTCTAGCCCCAGCAACATGTTCTGCGTGACCAGCCTGGACCCAGACACGCTGCCCTCTGTGGCCACGCTGCTGATGGACGTCATGTTCTACTCCGGAGGGTGAGGAGGGATGCTAATATGTATAATATCATGTTAGTGGACCAGAGCAGGACGCCAACATTTGATGTGGCTGGTGGACAATAAATGAGGCAAACGGCATGCAGTAATCCCCCCCCTGCCCCCCTCCCCCCCCTCCCCAGGCACAAGGACGCAGCAGCATCAGTGGAGGACTCCAGCTACATTCGTTTCTTTTCCTTCTCCTTGATCGAGGGCTACATCTCTCTGGTCATGGACGAGCAGACAACACAGAGGTAGGACACGTACGCCTAGAGCGCCACCTGATGGGGGCTAATGGACATGTACGCCTAGAGCGCCACCTGATGGGGGCTAATGGATGGGTGACCCGTGGTGCTATTATGCTAGGTTTTGGCATAGTGGCTCCACCGCTTGGCCACAAGACGCAACTACACCGTTTGTTTTTGTTCTTTTGCCATAGTTGCAAAAAATAATTTAAAGGTAGTCGGCTATTAAGATAATTAAGATAATTATTTTTAAACTAATTTTTTCAAATTCATCATATCTTGTTGCAGTCCAATATCTTACCGTTCTCTGTGCGTGCTGAAAACAATCTGGTACTTCTACACAGCCCTGACTCCGTAAATAGGAGCACAAACAAAGTGGTGAACACCGCTCACAACAACAATGCCCTTGGCTTCGCAATGCGTTTCAATGTGTGGGGCGAAGCTTCTGAGGGAGTTTAATTTGAGCTCAAAAGTTAGCAAGTGTTCTCGAGAACGACGGCCTCAACAAGTGCCACCATGCTTGTGGGAAATGGCAGTGGCGTTAGCAGGCAGTCCAAGGTTGTTAACGTGCAGTTGGCTTCATTGGGTTCATCGCAAGCGTGGCTGTCTCCTTGGTAAGACTGTTGCAAATGAAAAAACTATTTAAATGACTAGACTACAAGAGGATGTGTTAACACAGTGTGCCATTTATACCACACCGGCATATGGAAGTAGGGCTGTCCATTCACGAGATTGCACCTTATATAGGGCATCCATTTCTCCAAGCGATGTGGGAGTAGTTGATATTAATAATTGAAAGATATAGATTTTTAATGCTGATATATTTTTATGGTGGTGTATTGGGCCTCGTATGTATTGTGTTGCCTTAAAGGAATATATGATCTTTAACACTTTACAATAGTGCATTCTCAAGCCCAGGCAACAGAAATCCACTAGCAATTCTTAGGTAATAGTTAGCTTCATCTAAGTAAATACATTCCTTATTAAAAAGTATTATCTTATAAGATAAGCAAACTAAAGCTTAGTGTAAATAGCATTACTCTACAGTAGCAATATCAGTGGCAGTTAAGTGGGATTGTTTTGACTTCTCATCTTTCATGTGACCAAGTGTATATATTAAGTTATCCGCCTAGCTCTGTATTTTTACTAGTCTTTCACACTACACTAGGTTTCCCAACAACCTGCTTTTTACAAGCGCGTCTGGAGAGCTCTGGAAGATGGTCCGCATTGGGGGACAACCTTTAGGCTTTGGTGAGTAGCAGCAATGTTATGCAGCCACACAAGGTAGATGAAACACAAAGCTAGCCCGCCACTAGCCACAACATGCTCTCTGTCCCTAAGAGAAGGGCTGACTTGTCAATGTGTGAGGCCTGTCATCTATGTGTGATTTGCAGGAGTTTTCTAAAAACAGACACAATACCTGATCACGTGTTAGAGTTTCTATTCTTTAGAAATAACACATAATACTCCTAAGTGGACATGTACTGCACGGTGCCGTTTGGATTCAAATTTAGAAAGGCATGATTGGCTCAGGCAGTTGGGGGTCCCCGTGTATGTGTGAGTGAGTGGCCCATGATTGCATCGCTCTGCCCCCGAGTGGCGAGGCTTATTTAAATAAGGTTTTAATGACAACAAGACCAAAGCAATAACGTGATGGTTGATACCAATGAATTAATCGGTAACATATTAGCAGTCTACCCAAAAGGAGGTACATTTTAAAAAGGAAAATCGATTGCCAAGTAGATGTTTGTCGTCTTCTCTTCTCTAGATGAGTGTGGGATTGTGGCTCAGATATCGGAACCCCTGGCAACGGCCGACATTCCAGCTTATTACATCAGCACCTTCAAGTTTGACCATGCCTTGGTGAGTAGGAGTCCATCAAAAGCCACTTTCACACACTGTTCCTGGTAATTGACCTGCATGACCAAGCAGAACAGCTAGTTCTCTATTCAGACATGCCTCTCCATCCAGGGACATTTACCTATTGCGCCTGTTCACACATGCAGTGGTTAATACCGGCATACAATAGCCTGGACAGTCCAGCAGAGGGCGGTAGCTAATGCAGCACTTTATGAATCCTGCCAAGCTCCATAAACAAAGGTTTTCAGGAGATGTCACAGCTTACTTTTGAGCTTGCTTCATGCAATTTGCATTTATACATAAAATATATGCAGCACATGTAGACCTACAGCCTCTCTTATGCTGTTGTCAGCTGGAGGCTTTAGCCTGTTTGTGCGAAGCCCTGTACACTACGGTATGTGAATTTGCTATAGCTTACAAATAGTATACAAACATTTTAGCTTTGTTTCTAACCAAGCATAATAAATAAATCTATTACGATATTGTTCACTGGAAATGGACGGGTGTGTGAACGCTAATGCAAACGGGCTTTCCAGACTGTAATCTCAGCCAAAAGAAATGTACCTGACAGCAATAGTTGGGCGGAGCCAGGCTACGTGAATGGACATTTCCTGGGAGCGGCGTCTGAGGGAGCCCTCAGGCATTGAAGGAAGAGAGGGGGGGGTGTCTTTGTTTTGATCCAGTTAATTAAGACATCAACCGTCTTTGTCCAGCGTCTCCACCTTTAAACTATTTTCCAGGGTATCTTCTCAGAGCGCCCCGGTTAAACAGCCATCTTCCTTCCACAGGTACCAGAGGAGAACATCCAGAGTGTGATTGGCGCCCTGCGGACCAATGAGAGCCCAGCACCCTGAAGAAGGGGGAGGGGTGGGGATAGGCGTGGGCGTGCTCGACGGACAGCCGGCTGTGTTGTTTTTTTGTTGTTTTTGTTTTTCGGGGTTTTGAGTTGTTTCGCTCAGACGTGAATTTAATCGTAAGAAGTGCCAAGAGCTTATCATACAGACTACTGTAGATGGGTTCTGAAGGGGCGTGGGGAGGGGGGGAGAGAGAGGGAGGGGGGGTTGCGGTTGCGGTTGCCTGTTAGGCATGACTTTTGATCCGTTACATGTCCTCGCCCTCCCACCGTAGCCCAGCCTGCGCTGGCAGACGTTGCATTAGTTTGCTTGCTGGAGCACTCTCCCCCTCATTCTGTTAGACTCTCTTTAAGGCTCTCTTTAAGGCTCCTACCCCCCCCCATGTTCTGCTAAGCCAGCAATACTGTATTAGTTCCATAGAAACTCCTTTCAGAAACTGATGAAGAATGTACTTTCACAAAAAAAAGGAAACATAGAAAATGAAAAAAAAAAAAATCTAACCCTGTCCGTCCACCCACATCCCTGCCCATGGGCCTGTTACCCAGTGCCAACATGGATGCCTAAGCCCCTGCCTTCTCAGTGTGTGTGTGCGCATGTGTGAGAGAGAGAAAGCAAGAGGGAGAGAGACCTTGAGATTGCCAGCACTGCTGACAGACTGCCTGGTTCAATGACGTTTGACTTTTGCTTTTATTATATCCATAAAATACGTTTTAATTAGAATTACAAAGACGGACCCGACAATTCTGCCCAACCAGAGGAAGTTGACTGTGACACTGACCGATGATGTATGCAGACTTATTTCAAGGTCTCTGCAAAGATTGCATTTCATATTTTTTTTTATTATTATTATATATACACACACACTCTTTTAATGAGTTATGACTAGTGATAAATTACTGAGCCACTTTTGGTGACGTACTCTAATAAAGAACGGTCACGTTGATTCTGTGGAGGACAGCCGGCACGCCGCTCCTCCAGCGGCGTGCCGGCCTGTCTGACATGGAGCGCTGTACAACATAAGCTATTGTTCACACAGGGAGCCATGTGCTAAGTCCCTCCCCTGCCTCCCCGGTCTGCACTTTAACGCAGGTGCACCCATGCACAGCCCTGCTGTACTGACGTGATGACGGAGAGGGCTATTAACCTGTTGACTCACCCTGTTTAGTAGCAGACACTTTTCCGGTGATCCTGAGCATTTCTTGTTCCTCAAAACACACCTAACAAACGAAAACCTTAAAAAAAACAATTCACTTCTGTTAAGATTTGATTTGCAGAATCCACCGTATTTATCAGTGTTAAATCATAGAAGGAAAACATTTGTCGTTCAATTGTGGGGTGATGAGGGAAGGAAAAAAAACATGAAAGCTTTTTTGAGCTTGTGTGGAAAACAATAAACTAAGATTTTCGAGCTTGACTTTGCGTTTGTGATTTCTGCGTCATTTCATGAACCCAGATAGAAGGAAGTGGCCCTCATCACAATAGCGTGGCTTGCATAAGCTCCGTGTTGCAGTCTGAGCTCAGCGCTGTTAGGGAAGAGGCTGTAAGCCTGACTAATGGGCTGCCTGGCTGCAATGGATTTGAATACGTGTGTGCTCTATTTTAGAAGCTAGGTGTAATTGTTCCAATGTTACTACATTGGGACATGTATGTTAAGTGGTAGGTACATGTCGACTGTTGCTTTTAATAATAAAGTGCAGCATGAAAGGAAATGCCACGTTCACAGCGGCAGAACAGGAACCATTGATGAAATATCACAGCGGAAACAAAACACACATTATCGTTCTAAGGCTCAACGTGAGTTTGAGTGGCATTTCCTTTCTCAATGGATGCACATGTATTAAGAGATGCCATACACGTTTAAGAATCCAGGTCTTCAGCATGTTCAGGCAGATAGAAATTGGCTGATAGAAGTACAGTAGCGCGAGTTATTTCTCATTAAACTAACAATGTGTAGGACTGCCATTTTACCATGTATAAAGGTATTTTGTAATAGTATGTTATGTACACAATGCAACACCATTTGTGTGTATTTTTATTCTATTAACATTTTTGTTAAAAAGTCAGTGATTAAATAATTTGGAAGACCACCTGCTGTACCTCTGAGGGACCTCTAGGGGTCACTGGCCCCCTGCTGTGTACTTACTAACAAATGGGCCTTTTTCGCATTTCCGGGGTACGACACTGAAGCGCATCAATGTTTCCGGTCAGATTGTATACGTATTGAAAATACTGCAAACGAAGAGGAGAGCTCATAGTTCTATGATTGTTGCGTACCTTCAAGTACAAATTCTAGCAGAAAACAGCATATATTAGTTTCCATTGCTTTCCAGCAGACGAGGATCTCGAGAAGAAATTGATCATTGCTATGCGGAGGGATGAGGGGCCACTTTTAAAGTTTTGCAGTGTACCTGCGTAGTACATATGTCTGCTCATTACCCCACCGTAATGGGTACGTAAGGACCGTAAGCAGGATGAAACCGAAAACTTGGGATGCACTTCGGAAATGACTCCTTTGCATGTGAAAGAGGCCTACGATTGCTTCTCCTTTCTATGTTAGGGGCAGGCATCAGTGGACATTCTACAGTACATGAAATCCCATCCAACATCTTCCTATAGGCCTACTAATGCAACAGAGGCATGTTCATGAGGATAGGAATGTTTTCTCACCCTATTAGTGTGTTAGCATTTATTATATTCAAGTCACTAGTCTAATCTTTACTATAATTAGTCACTAACCTTCAATTTATATTTAGGCTAGATCTGCGTCAGTTGGTGAAGTGCCACATTCAGAGGTTTAATTGTGGCACAATCACAGCAAATTAAACAATGTTTCCACAGTACTAAAATGTTCTCAAAATATTTAATGTTTTAAATAGAAACAGCAGGACGTTAACTAGTGACAACAAAATATCAACATGCAATACAATGCAGATGCTTGAAGACGGATACAAGAGGTGTGGTTCGTAGACTTGCTCGTTGTGCCGTCATTAATAGTCAATGTGATCGAGGGATGCATTCTGGGTGAAACAGTCTAAGAATACAACCGTCGCGGTGACTGATCACCGGCAGATGTTGCCGGAATGAAACGAGACAACCTATTATGATTTACCACCTGAAGGTTTAAAGCGCCGCCTCGCTGGTATCTGTCCAGATGGCTACACAGCCCAGGATGGGTCAGAGAGGCAAGTCGCCATGACGCAGCGAGAGGGAGGTACAGAGATCTACTGAGCTGCTGGAGAAGTGGAGCCCTCGCGTTTCCCTCCCGGCAGCCATCTTGACTATCGTCGGTTCACTTAGACCCAAGAGGGACCCACCCCCGGCTTCCTCTGGCTCCTGTAGTTATGGACTCGAACCAGCCCAGGGGTCTGTCGTGGGGTCCGCATGCTCAGATGAGTGACTTTGCCAGTGCCACCATGTGGTCAACACCGCACGCGACATCCACCACGCTACCCGGCATAGTGACCTGACGGACAACAGGGGAGAAAACGTTGTGCGCCCTGTAGAGAGAAACAATATTTCCATGGTTGATGGTGGTGATTCTGTGCCATCTTACACGCCAGGGGAAGTACTGGTCGTCCTTCTTCCCGATGCCCAAACAGCCTCTCACGTTCTTGCCCCATACGAAGAGCTCGCCGCCCTCTGGAGAGACCAGGTCAAATTACACCACAACTCAAGACAACTCTGCGGAAGGTGGACCATCAATGCTAAATGCAAGTTCTGTTCAAAGCTACAGTATGCATATGCTGCACTCAATGAGAGCAAGTCTCCATGCATTCCATAACTTCCATAACATCATTTTAATTTCATATCACTTTTAAATCAGTTTTAGATGTCGCCACTAGGTGGCTCTCTCACTGTTTTATGTTGCCAAAGGTTAGCCTGGTGTAACCAGACCATATTCACTTTGTGAATAGAGCCATGCTCCGTTGGGGAGTGTTCGCAGTCGTCTTCTCCTACTTGGCGTAGACCTCTGGTTTATTTTGAATCGCTGAACCAATCGCCATTGCCACAATTGATTTGATTTCCTCGTCACATCTCACTAACCCACGCTGATTGGGCCAGCAGTGTGGCTGTGCATACACTAACGTGATCAGGGGTTTCCATAGAGTAATCTCAGCTAAATAAATTGTAACTATAGTAATGATTTACATTATAGGATGTGAACTACATAGAAAAAGGCATGTTTATTAGTAAATAACTAGTAATTCCACAATATACCAATAATACTATAAAGTAACACCATATTACTGTTACTGTAATATTAATTGCTTTATATTATTGGGTTCAATGTGTTATAGGATTTATTGCAATCTCTTACTGCCTAAAGTAATCTAAACAGTTGGCCTTTTTCAAAGTGACCCGAAGAATAAAGTCTTCTGAACTTTCTTCCCTTCTCTGAGAAACACACATTGTACGCAACAAGTACAAAAGGACTTAACAGTGCACCAACAAAGTCTAATCAGCCATTTAAAGGCAGGGTCAGTCATTTTCGAGAACGCTTGCTAACTTCGAGCTCAAATCAAAACAATGTCCCTCTCCAGTGCCGCCCCACACATCGATAGTACTACGGCTTTGTTGTTGTGAGCGGTGTTCGCCACTAAGTCTGTTTCTATTTGCTTGCAATATCTGACTATACCTTTAACTTTAAACAACCATATAGACAGGACAGCAAGAAAGCTTAGCACTTAATACATCACTATGTTAAAAGGCTCAAAATATTAAGGATATATTGCGAAGGGTTCATATGCAAAAATCTCTACATTCATCTGAAAAAAGTAGCAATCAGCAATTTAAAACAGTATTTATTAGGTTTCCATATTCAGGTTAACTTATTTCACCTTTATTACAATGAAAAGGCTGTGTGTCACTGAATAAAGTAATATCTTCCAAAAACGTAACAAATTATTTAATATTGCCAATAAAATTAAAATAAATGTCAGATGGACTTAAAAGTTTTTTTTTTATATACACATACTAATTTCGGGAATATTGTCATATTCGGAAAATAGTGGAATATTGGTGTGCATCATGTGAACTCATTCACTGTGAAAAGGTCCGTCCTCTAAATATGTCCTTCCTCACACCACCTGTGAAAAGGTCCGTCCTCTAAATATGTCCTTCCTCACACGTCACCTGTGAAAATGTCCGTCCTCTAAATATGTCCTTCCTCACACCTCACCTGTGAAAATGTCCGTCCTCTAAATATGTCCTTCCTCACACCTCACCTGTGAAAAGGACCGCCCTCTTAACAGGCACGTGCGGTCAGGGTAGGCAGGGTATGCACAGCCTACCCTGGGATAATACTGATTTTCAATAAAATCGACATTTTATTTTATGCCAAATAAATATTTTTTCTG
>JAODUK010002483.1:0-12052 GCA_027564635.1 Typhlichthys eigenmanni | reverse complement strand
CGGGGTTGGTGAAATCTTGGCACCGTGACGGAACTAGCCCTCTCGTGCCCCGCGATAATTAGCGTGGAGGCGGAGCCAGCGAGTATGCAATATATTGACAAGGAGTAAGGACAGCGCGAGGGTTAAACCTTATTTTGGGGCAAATTCACCAAATGCTTGAAGCGTTTATCAAATTTTAATAGTGCTTGTATACATGCAGTTTTTATGTCCCAATGACCTTTAAAGGTGACGTTATGGCTCTCCCTATTAATTTCAATACAGTCTTCCTAATAAGTGCCCGGAGTCATTTCAAAGATGGCTGCAGAGTGGTGAGACCTTCCTATAAGGACTTTGGTATGGATCGCCTCGTGAGACCATGCTGATCTCGCAAGCTTCAGTTTGACTTCGCCCCGAGAATCAGCGTGGAGAGCAGAAAACTGTCGCGCTCGAGTTCGATCCACACGAGGCTCTGACCAATCACATTAACCGACAGTGTTAAGACAGTCATTGTCTGTTCACCCAATCACCTGTCATGTATTATGTCAACCCGTCCAGGGCCTTCCCTTTTCTAAACAGTTTCAATAGACGGTTTCCCAGATGGCTGTGTGTTAACAAACCATCTGGTGCATCAAGTTGGGTATACAGGTGCTTTCCATGTACCCAGTAGAATTACTAAGCTACCAGAGATTCTACTGGAGAAAATGACACACACACACACACTTAATATATACATTTAATCCAGCGTAAATACCCGATATGGTGACCAGCACGTTGAGTCCCTCCAGAACGTCCATCTGTTGGATACGCCTCCTGTTGATCAGAGGGTAGACCTTCCCTTTGCCGCTGCGGTCCAGCAACATCAGACCACTCTCTGTCCCCACAAGCAGGTTCACTCCTGTGTGCGCACGCAGTTTACGAATAATTTCTTAATTTCCGTTTCAGATAATGTACATGTACACGTCCACAGTGAGCATCAGATCCTATATGTCCGTAATGGCATTATTACTTTAATTTCTCCGGCACATTTAAACATGAATAAAGTCATTATCAGGTGGTGTGCTTCATCCCTATTACCTGACAAACTCAATGCACATCTGTTAGTGAATCACCAGCGTATTACACTGTAGCAGTAGTCATCACTGAGCTACACTGTACTACAGGTTTATGGCCACAGGGTGGCAGTAGAGTCACTACTGAGCTACACTGTACTACAGGTGTATGGCCACAGGGTGGCAGTAGAGTCACTACTGAGCTACACTGTACTACAGGTGTATGGCCACAGGGTGGCAGCAGAGTCACTACTGAGCTACACTGTACTACAGGTGTAAGGCCACAGGGTGGCAGTAGAGTCACTAATGAGCTAGTGTACTACAGGTGTAAGGCCACAGGGTGGCAGTAGAGTCACTACTGAGCTACACTGTACTACAGGTGTAAGGCCACAGGGTGGCAGTAGAGCCATCACTGCATTTTAAAAACAAGGCATTTTGAATTTGTAATTCAACTTCATCCTTAAAACTTGCATGCTACAAACAAGTAATAAGGCTACCAGTAGCATGCAGAATTGATTTTAAGGCTCTTCTCCTTACATATAAGGTGGTACATGGGCTAGGACCAAGCTATTTCTCTCTAGCAATGGTCAACGACATACCCACCAGAACACTAAGGTCATCTGACAGTGGTTTACTGAAAGTTTCTAGTAGGAGCAATAAGAAAATCAGCGATGCAGCCTTTATTAACTATTCCCCAAAGCTATGGAACTCACCACCTATAGCTGTCAGGAAATCTGGCTCAGTAAATAAAAAAAAATTAAAAAACTGCAATACTCTGCACTGCTAAACTGCTACAGGAAATGGAGCATGTGCAACGTGACTGTTGTCTATCTTAATCTGCTGTCATCTTATTTTACTTCCTTTACTTACCTTATTTTAGTTGTTAGGTTATTTCAGTATCATTATGTAAAAATCTCATTGCCGTACCGGTGTTGTGGTGGGGAAAAATAATCTGTTGCAGGCCCGTTTGTAACAGTGATCACAGAGACAGATTGCTGTCTATCAATCCCACCGAACAAGCAAAGTCTAATAGTCTGTATATAGTTGCTTGGTGAATATACATGCAGGGTCTGTATATCTGAGGCTATAGTGCACCCTCATATGCGTACGAGGGAGTCTTGGTAATTCCTACACTGAGGTTAGTGGGTACAAGGGGATATAACCACCCATAAAAGACATGCACTGATAACTAAACTGCTAGTGGAATATGCACTTCCTCCACCAGATTAGCATGGTGCTGACGTTCTGACATAGCAACACAAAGGATATATCTCTTACATTTCTTTCATCTGATTCCTTTAACCATTTTTATTAACATATGTAATTTCAGTATGTTATGTATCTTTATTGTATGTCTTTATTCAATAAATTGATTTATTTTTTACTCTGATTCCTTTAACTATTTTTATTAATGTCTTTTTCTCTGTACATCTGTATGGTGCTACTGTACATGTGTTCGCTCTCTGTAAAGCACTTTGAACTGCAATTCTGTATGAAAAGTGCTATATAAAAAAGATGATGATTATTATTATTAAGGTGTAAGGCCGTACCCCAGAGCGCGGCACACAGAATCTCAGAGTTGAATCTCTTCTTGTATTTGCGGATCTCTGGGGTGTCGCTCTGGGGGCGCGTGTTGACCGGGTTCACGTTCACCACCGAGCCTTTGCGGGACGGGTCGGACCGCAGGGCGTCCGCCAGGCGCCCGTCTTGCCCGAAGGCCGCTGAGGAGAGGAGGGGGAAGGGGGGGGAGTCACCGACTGCATGTGGAGGCTGACGTAGGCAGTGCCCAAACAGATACAGCTAGTCGTTCCTTCAAGGAGAGGTTGCTGACTGACCCCGTGACCTTTAACCTGTGACCTATCCACCTACCCATGTTATTGAGGGAGCTTCCGCTGGAGGGGGAGATCTGGAGGAGCCGAGGGTCGATGAACGGGGTGAAGGAGGACGAGGACTTGTGTTTGGTCAGGGTGTTGCTGGCTGACTGGGTCTGATGGGGAGACAGGCGGGGTTAGAGAACGCCTGACAGACCCTCTGGACCCCCCAGGGCAGGCCCGTGTTGACGAATCACAACAGAGGACCCACGAGGGCAGGCCCGTGTTGAAGAATCACAACAGAGGACCCGCGAGGGCAGGCCCGTGTTGACGAATCACAACAGAGGACCCACGAGGGCAGGCCCGTGTTGACAAATCACAACAGAGGACCAGCGAGGGCAGGCTTGTGTTGACGAATCACAAAACACAATACCTCAGTAGGCAGAACATGTTATGTTACCGTGGTGATGCTCTTTCTGACCAAGAAAAGAACAGAAACCGGTCACACCATTTCAGAAACCATAACACTTGATGGGTTTCTGTCTCTCATTTGAAAAAAGATGAGATTCTCATGATGAATATTTTGTTGTTGTTATTAATATATATTGTTGTCAATTAACATGGGTGTGACAAACCTACACAGTGCTGGTGTCACTAATGATGAGAGATGGCAGCAGTAAAACCGTAGAGATGCATTGCATCAGTGTCAAGACTAGTGAATTTAGTTTACAGCCATGAATCAGCTATAATCTTAATTCACAACAGAAAAAGACCATCTAAGTTATGGCACTACTTAGCATTATTGTTATTATTCTGTAAACAAAGCAACAATTACAGTATAATCCATTTCTGTTGAGGTCAGAAAGCAACATTGGCATAACAAAACAAATATGTTCAGTTAATACAAAAAAATAATGAATAGCATGTTAAATATAAATATAATAATGCTCAACGCACAAAAACCATCACATGCAACATTTTACACTACATTGTAAAAGGAAAACACGAAGTTAGGAAATGAGAAATTACTCAAGCAGTTGTTAGTTGTTAAATTCACCACCCTAGACGAATGTATTTAATAAAATAAGTGTGCCACATCCTCAACTAAATCCTTCTTGGGAGATTTAGGACACACTAACTCAAGTTATGAAGTGTGATACTTCATACACCACAATAGCAATATTTCTACTGGAACATTATAAGTTTGAATAGTAAATGGTCAGTTTGAAAATTAGCACCACCATTACATTAAACAGACAACACTCCATTCCCCCTACAAGATGCCACAGCAAATCCGCCACAAGGAAACCCATATGTAGCTCATGTCATGACAATGTTCCAACACCAGATGGCACCGGTGTAAATGCAGCGCAGCAAGAGTGAGAAGCCAAAGCAAAGCGGAAGGACAGTGAGTCACACCAGATGTCAGCCAGACCAGTAGGGGGCAGAGATGAGTCAGAGAGAAGCCAGGACAGTGAAGTGGCAGTAGACACAGGACATGTACAGACTCAAACATGGAGGTATGCTGGCAGATCCAGTTGTAGTTACTCAGGAGTGTTATCAAGCTGTAATATTCAAAACTGGGCATTATATCCAGTATTTGACCCAGGCTTTCATTTTAAATGTAGCACCAGCGTTTATACGTTTCTATAAAACCAAATAAACTCAATTTGTGTATTTGTGTCTGGGCATCTTATCCAGTATTTGAACCCAGGTATGCAGACCTTGCATGTGAGTCTGCACGCTATGTCTATAAACAATTCCTGGCTTCAAGTGTGGGGTGGAGATGGGGCAGAGCCATGTAGAAAAGAGAGTTGTGTCAACTCTGTTCACTCCAATGGACCGTTAATTTATTTATTTATTTTTCCTCCACAGCAATGGTGGATCGTGGAACCTTAGAACAGCTCACAGAAGATAGCCGCAATATAAAATATATTAGAAATTAACATCGATGCATTTATTGACTACGTGATGACAGTTACATTCACAAGCTACATTAATTGCCATCTTAGAGAGTTAGTCTCATTTACTGCTTTCATACAGTATTATTCTAACTTGGATGTACGCACGTCTAGCTGTTGATGTTTAAAATTCATATTCATATTATACAGGTTTTTTGGGGGAATCGCTGATGCTGATGATTATTGATGTGTAATGTTTTATTATTTATAACTTATTTATATTCTCATTGTAAATGTGTTTGAAGCTATGATGGTTGCAGCTGTCTTGGCCAGGATGCTTTTGTAAATTAGAATATTAATGTCAATAAATAAACGTATTATAATAATAATAATAATTAATTAGTTATGGTATCTGTATTTATTGGTTCCATTGCCCACCAAGCACTTCCTCGAACTGTTTTGCGTCTCCATGTATCAGGTGACCATTAAGAATATTAAACTCTCTTCTCCATGGCTCTGGGGTGGGGTGGGGGGGGGGCATACCTCCATGGCAGTCAGCTTGTCCAGGGGGTTCTGGGGGAGCATGGCCACGCTGGCATGACCGGATGGTGGGTGGAAGGAAGGGGAGGAGGAGGAGGTGGGGATGGATGGCGTGGAGGAGGGGGAGGAGCGGTGGCTCTGCTGGATAAGGTCTGGGAGGAGGTGTATGCGGCCGGCAAAGCCGTTCCTCTCCGGGAGGCCCGGGCCGGCCGGGGGGGCCACAGTGTGGGGGGCGGCCGGCCGCCTGTCGCTGGGGTTCTGGAAGCAGACACAGGCACAGGTGGGCTCCAGGGCAGGACAGGGGGGGCTCCGGCCCGATCCCATCCGGTGGTCTCACGCGTTACCACCCACCCCCTGCACCCTGGCGTTTGTCTGCCGCCAGGGTCTCCCAAAGTATCGGACACGATTGGCAGAAAGACCTCCTGACTTATTCCTCTCGATTTATCGAAGGAAAATACCAATGATGTCCCATTACAGTCTCAACATACCGTAGCTTTAAGCCAGCATATGACCAAACTTTGTTCAATCATTTATTGCTCATCTTCGGAGGAAGAATGTGGACTCTCAGTTACGGAACTTGTTTACTCTAATTGGCTTGCATCTTTTTGCTGAACAGGTGTAGGCAGCTTTAAAGTATACCTATATGACTTTCTGCCACTAGATGGCACACTAAGCGCACCAGTGTCTCAGACCAGAACAAATGCCTCCGTGGGCCACACACACAGTCCGCTAAGTATTCTTATTTCTGCTGCTTCGTTGTGTCTGCGTTATGTTTATGATCGCCAAGCTCTTCTTCTGCATCCTAAACTCAGTAGAAGTGTTGCTAAAGTATGACTTGGTGCAGCTCCAAACGTCCCTTCCCTTTCATCCAAGGTACCTCTAAACCTGCGTCGCCTACCCATTACCTATTCCTGTAAAAAAAATGTACCATCCACCTTTAGAAATAAAGTTAGACATAGAGACAAACCGCATTTAAGTCCCACCCACATTCAGTAGCTCTCCATTGATGTTGCATCGCGTTAAGCCAACGTAATTTTTGACTTCTACCCAAAATGTTAAACATACCTAAAAGCTGTTGTGTGACAGGATGCACAACCCACAAGGCGAATAACCCAAAACTAAGTTTGCATAACCCGTCCAAAAAAACAAAAAAAAAACAAAAGAATCAAGGTTTTATGGAGAGAAAAGCACATAGAGGCAACAAGACCTGAGGCTTTATCAGGGGGAAATTGGTAAACAGTGGGATCCTGATACTCAATATGCCTACGTGTGGTGAAATAATTACTATTTTATGCCTACGTGTGGTGAAATAATTACTATTTTACCAGTTCAAGCATTTGGCACTGCGGTGCCGTTTGTGTCTACACAGGCGTAGGTGTCAACATGACGGTCGTCTCCATTGCCTGTATCCACTTTGGTCTCCTTTACTACAACTTATTTTGCTTAAACCGGTTATGAAAACGTAGTTCTGTGTTCTTTATCTTGCACTGCCTCCCCCGCCCCCCCCGATGGGCGTGGTTTTCAGCATATGACTTAGCATATGAGGTACGTCTCCATTGACACGTTTCTCACGAGCAAAGTCAACTCCTGCCAAGAACAACAAGTCTGGAGGCTGTGTAGGTTGTCAATGCAACAGGCCAGAGCAGAGAGAGGGGGGGAGGGGGGTTCCTGCTACCTGTCTGAGGACCAGGGTGCCATCTTTGGAGGGGGTGGTGGCCGGGTCGCTCTCGGAGTCGTCGGCCAGCATGGTCTTCAGGGACTCCGTCTCCCCGTTGCTCAGCCTCCTGTAGAAGCCATGGGAAAATCTGACGTCCACAACCAGACCGCTGTTAATAACATGCAGTGGGGACGTGCACAGCCGACTGAGCAGGCCGATTGACAGCAGACCACAATGCCACACATACCCACACAATGTACACACAGTGCACTGACATATAGACTCATGCATGCACACGAGCGCACACACACATACTGTACACACACATACTCTTGCGCAGACTCTTGCAAGTACACACACACACACAGAATATTCTATGGTGACTGAAGTGTGACTGCTTTGCAAACAATGAAGGGCTGGTGATCAGCGTTAACAATGGCATTGTATTACATGACAAAGGCATTAATAAATATCATCATGTACTCCAATCCAGGTGAACGAAGTAAGATTTGTACCTCAAATTAGCCTGTGTGTCAATATACTGCATGTGTTTATGGTATTATAACCTACTGTAGGTTCAATTCATTCTCATTTATTTTTCTCTTTGTTGGGTTCTCTGCTTTTGTCATCAGTCCATACAAGTTGGAGTTTTGGACCGGCTATTGGCCAATCAGCAGCTTGAGGTTTTTGATTCGCTGACTGTTGCCGCTCAGATGAGCGTCAATCTTAGGACACCTTTAATTTAGGCAACAGAAAGCCAGCGGAATGAGAAACCATAGAGGTCAATCTTACTTAGGGCACCTTTAATTTAGGCAACAGAAAGCCAGCTGAATGAGAAATAATGGTGGTAGACCAACACAGAGGCAAAATGGCCGCCCATCGACCTACCCGGCCCGGGAGTCTTCCGCCCCCGACGTCGACTCCTCCCCGGCCTCCTGGTCCACCTCCTCGTCGTCATCCTCGTCGGTGGTGGCCGAGTCGTCGCTGGACGAGGAGTAGTCCGTCACTTTGTTGGGGATGCGGACGTCGTCCACGGCACGCAGCTCTTTGGCCAGGGCAGTCAGGTCCTACACACGCGCACGCACACACACACAGTTAGGCGTGCTCCCAAATCATAGCACTGCTAGTAGCTAAGAGTCGTGTAGGCCATGAGAAGGTTTCATGCTGATGTATTTAGGCTCATGGAAGTCTAGATGGGTAAAATCATTTAAATATTTTAAACAAAAGTATTAATAAAAAGCTAATTTTAGAGTACATTTGCTAGTTTCTGAGTGAAGAGTGACATGGCATTTAGAGAGTTTGAATCATCACTTTCTTGCATGCAATTCACTATATTTTGACACATTCTATTTATTTACATTTCTAAACCAGAACGCTAAAGAACAAGCCTTGCAATCAATTCTAAGTCAGTGAGCAAGATGTCCATGAGCAAGACGGACAAAGTGACGTTTACTTCAACACTGAATGTAGGACAGTCTGGTGAATCAAAGTGTCACTGACATATGCTAGGAAACAGCAAACGCGTGCAGTTCATTCAGTGAGGAGGTTACCCGGTTGTGGTGATGCGGTGCGTGACAGTGACATGATATAGGAGGATAGTAGCAGCCAATTGTGTGGCAGGCAGTAACTAATGTTAGTCCAGAACAAAAGTTAATTGAATTCGCCCTTTCAGAATCATTACAACGAGGGCAGCGGGAGCATAACAATAGCGATGCACGTGCCAACCAGCTTGACTGGCTTACCGCGTCACCCTGAGACATTCCACAGCGGTCGGACATATGCGTGACATCACGCGCAGCGGGGATTTGGATAAAGAGAGCAGTTCATTGTAGAAAACAATGGGACAAAAAGAAAGAATATTTAAAAACAGATGCTTCCCATTAATCGTATCCTCTTGGAAAATGTGCGTCTGTGTCGGCCATGCCGGGCTAACTCGTCTTGAAGGTTGGTGGAAATTAAGATTTGAGTGCTGAGAGATAAACCCTTACACACTCGGTTGGCACTACTTAAAGGTTTAGCCAGCTATTGCAAGCTAATTGTAAGCTAATACTTCACCAATTATCTCTTGACATTTCATTATCTTTTAGTTAAATAGTCCGATACTTCTACACAGCCCTGTCTCCATAACTACGAACATAAACAAAGAATACCCTCACAACAACAAAGCCGTAGTACTACGCAATGTGTCTCGATATGCAGGGGATATTGTTATGATACGAGCTCAGAATTAGCAAGTGTTCTGCAAGTCCTCGCATTCTCCCTGGTCTTTGTTGGAGCAGTGTAAGCTGCTAATTGTGTTGTGTTCCTTCATTTGGATTAGAAATAAACCCCTGAAACTGCCCGTGTCATATTGTTGTTATTATTATTATTATTATTATTATTATTGTTGTTATCCAATTTATTCTGGTCCAGTACCGCAGATATAAAGTCCCAGGCCAGGGGGAGTCTTCCTGCTCCAACACACCCCATTCAAATTAATGGGTCGTTACAAGGTTTCTGCAGAGACTGATTAACGGCCCGTTCAATGCAGTGGGAGCAGAGAGACATCTAAAACATGCAGTGGGTCCCCAGGACCATGATTTGACAGCCCTGTCATAGGCATCATATTACACATACAGTGCATGTTTGAAGAAGTATCAAGGCTACCTTGCAGTGCCATGGCTTGAATGTCTACTTTCAATCAAGACTACTGAGAAATGTACTTACAGCTGGTCGATTTGGTCTGGCAAGGTTTTTGTCATCAGGTTTTTTGGTTGCGTTCTCCGGCCTTTGATGAGGAGACCCTTCAGACTTGGATGAAGCTGTGAGGAAAAACACCAAGGGATATTTGTAAGAAAGTGAAATATTAGGCCTCTGAACCTGCCCTCAATTTTAATGCAGTTTGTGTCAGAAAATATAACACAAATGTGTTAAAAGAGAAAAAAAAAACACTTATGGGTTTTGAAATAAACAGAACAATGTCCTGGCTTGGATTAATGTACAGATGTAAATATGGATAGAAGCAGGTTAAAATCCAGTTCTGAACTGTATAATTAGCAATGTATTTACCTATGCCAACAAAACAAATGTATATGTACAATGTACATAGTGTATGTACTGTATGACAGTGTACATATACACCTTTTAGTTTGACTATTTAAAGGAAGTGTAAAGAATGGCAAACAAAAGTTTGCAGAACATACGGCAAGTACTGCGAACAAGGTTTATTAGTTAACTGATAAGATACATACATTGCAACAATTTTAGTACAGTAACTGTATAGTTGTAGGCATATGCAACACTTATTTTCAGCTGTTAAATACACAGAGCCAGAGCACTCTGGCTATATGGTCTTGCATGATTGGTCTTGCTCACTCCACGTGAAGAACACTCATGTCAGAATGACATGCTTGTCCCTGCACAAGACCTAGGTCTTGAGATGTGAAACAGGGTACACCTGTGTATCGAGCCTTGTTCCTGTTCACACATGACTAGGGGTGTAAGAAAATATCGATACATCCGAGTATCGCGGTATTACGGTTTGCGATACAGTATTGATTCTCTAAATCACGGTATCGATATAAAAATAAACCATTTTATTTTTATTTTTAACTCAAAATGCATTAACCTCAAAAGAGAGGAAAGATCCTCGTTACCAGATAAAGCTAGTTTCCATCAGCAGTCCCTGAATAAGTTTACATATACTGTAAGTGTTTATTTTTTTGCAGCAGCACCACTCATTAGCATTGCTATGACAGTTTTCCATAGGAAATCGCAATATATCGAACCGTGGCCCATGTACCATACCAGGGGACAGAGTGTGACAAGGGGCTTTAGTACAGTACCGGGGGACTCACAGCGGGGCCGGAAGCGGTCGGCCGGACTGGCCTGGGCGCTGGACTGGCCTGAGGAACTGCCGCTGCCTGGGCGGGACTGGAGCTTCTCCACGCGGTCCCACATCGGACGGGGATCCACACTGCTGATGACGCAGCAGGAAAGAGAGAGACCGGCGTTAGCATGCCACAGTACACACCTAGCTAGCTAGCTAGCTACAAGCTACAACCTCAGTGAGAGAACTCTGAGGGGTTTTCAGGGCTTAAAAATGGGGCGGTTCACATTATATTTTCTGGATAATATGTCATCAATTTGTCAGTGTAAATGATAAAAGGTATTTGTAACAAAATGTTATGTCAAACAGGGCTCTACAAACTTCACTAACCTCAGCAAACATTCCCTCTACTTAACGCACACCATACGTGCAATATAAGAACATGACAGCTCAAAGTGCCAGCACTGTTCAAAATATGTTCTTGACAATATTCGTGTCAAACCTGAAACCTGTCCGTCCGGTGTGTAAATGCAAATCAAACGCACCACCACAAATCACATGTGTGTATCTACACCTCAGAAGCACCACAATGTTTTGAGCGCAGGCTCATTCAATGCCGGCCGTCTCCATAGCTACCTGCCGGCGTTTCTTGTGGCAGGTTGGTTGCTAGGCTGCGTTGGCAAGGGGGACTCCCGACGGGACAACACCGGGGACCTGGATGTGGTCCTGAGTGGAACCTGGGGAACACACACAGACGCGTCCTTATACTGATGCACCCTGCGCATGCGTGCGACAGAGATTTGTCCCACGCGGGACTCGAACCCCGCTCTCACTGGTTAGAGAGCGAACGCCTTAGCAAGCGAGGCAAGAGCCCCAGGGCTCTAGCATCTGTCACTAGAGCGTTCTTGAGGTGTCGCAGAGTGAGGTTTACGTACAGTAGCTTACTGCGCAGCGCCACTGGCTGGCCACAGTCACATGTGCGCGTGTCCCAAATCCAAACACCATCTCAAGCATTTCAAGTATCGTCAATGCGATATGTAAACTCGGTTTCTCCTGGTCACATTTAATACACGTCCCAGAAATTGGTGCACGGGGTGTTCTGTCTAGGTTCACGTCGAGATCGAGCTCCCGTAAAACGCTGCAGACAAATGTATCCAAAAAAAAACCAACTAAATGAAGGGATAATAAATCAAACATGGCGGACAGAGAGACAGACAAGGCAATGCAGGCTTGTCAGATCGACTGCAGAGGTGATGGGAGGGTGGATGGGAAGGGCTGCGGGGGGGGGGGGGGGGGGGGGGGGTGGG
>JAODUK010002482.1:2500-12055 GCA_027564635.1 Typhlichthys eigenmanni | reverse complement strand
AGGGGGGAGGGAAAGAGAGAGAAAGAGGGAGAGAGAGATAGGGAGGGAGGGAGAGAGAGAGAGAGAGAGAGAGAGAGAGAGAGAGAGAGAGAGAAAGAGAAAGATTAGTTGCGATAAGTTGGAGCTGAAATATGGATGGAATATAGAGGGAGAGAAAAATGGCCGGGGGGCAGAGAAGAGGGTGTCTATATTTGTAGCATTAACTGGCCTGCAGCAGAGAAACACTGACGGAACCAAATAGCAGAGACCACCCCCCCCCCCCATGCCTTTTAGTAGCAGCAGTAGGCGGATCGCCTCATATTTCTGGCTCGTTTTGGACAATAAGCATTGCTAGGATGTCTTGCTGCTGACTCAAGGAGTCTCAAGAGAACCAGTAGCTTCAGTTTAACTTTGCCGGGAGAACAATTCAGGCAAGTCAAGAAATAAGAAATCCTTGAGTCGAAGTAGCAACTGATCTGACCATTCAGCTTCCACAATAATGACAGACAGATCCAATCAAGTAGTATAATCAACTACATGTATGTTTTGAAAGCGCCTGCCCTTTTAAAACTGTTTTAATGGACAGGTTTCTACCCAGATGGACTCCTACCGTCCACCTAGCACAGGGGTCTGCAACCAGGAGCTCACTGTGGCTTTGACAAACATCATTTGTCAATCAATTTGTCAATTGAGCTAGTCCATGCAAAATCGTGAGTGCACAGTAGCTGAGTATTAGGCTATGATTTATTATCTTCTGTTTTCAAGTCACCAGAAATGGTTAATTAATGAAAATGTGAATAAATTTTCATTCAGGTCTATTAGTAATGTTGATAAGATAACTATAATTGATTGATAGGATAAGTATAATATATTCTGCAGCTCCAGACATAAAGATAAATGTAAAACATTTTGGGCACAAATGTCTCTTTTGATAGTAAAGGCTGCAGACCCTTGACCTAGCATGTCAGGTGAGAGAACCAGGCATGTCAGGCAGAACCTCTAAGCTACTGTAGCAGAACCCTTGTAGCAGAACCTTAAGCTACTGTAGCAAAACCTCAAGCTACTGTAGCAGAACCATAAACTAATGCAGCAGAACCTTAAGATACTGTAGCAAAACATCCAGCTACTGTAGCAGAACCTTAAACTACTGTAGCAGAACCCTAAACTAATGTAGCAGAACCTTAAGATACTGTAGCAAAACTTCAAGCTACTGTAGCAGAACCATAAAATAATGTAGCAGAACCCTAAATTTATGTCGTAGAACCTTAAGATACTGTAGCAAAACCTCAAGCTATTGTAGCAGAACCATAAACTAATGTAGCAGAACCCTAAATTTATGTCGTAGAACCTTAAGATACTGTAGCAAAACCTCAAGCTACTGTAGCAGACCCTTAAAATACTGTAGCAAAACCTTAAGCTACTGTAGCAGAACCATAAACTAATGTAGCAGAACCTTAAGATACAGTAGCAAAACCTCAAGCTACTGTAGCAGAACCTTAAGCTACTGTAGCAGAACCTTAAACGACTGTATCAGAATCTTAAGCTACTGTAGCAGAACCCTGATACTGTAGCATAACCTTAAGCTAGCTGTTCCTGCGATCACGTCCACAGCGATAAGCGGCCATCAATGTTTATCAAAATTTCCCCTAAATCCCTCAGACAAACTGTAATCGTTCCCTGTGCCCTGCGTGTCAGATCTGCTTTGCGCTGTGGCGTTGCCAGGGAGATATTACCCCCCGATGCCCTGTCCAAACGGCACGCCTCACCAAGGTAGAAAACCAAGTGTCATCCGGGGAAATTAGAGCCACTCAGAGACAACGGTGCCGCACCGAGGAATTATTTTAGGCTGTCAGCCTCGATATCTGCAGACAGGCGTCCTAACTGGCTTAGTCAGGCCTGCGCCACGCGCGGCACTGCTCTCTGGTGTAAATGTGGTCCAGCGTGCAGGAACATGCAAACTCCCGCAAGTGTGATTTGGACAGGACCCTGCGGCCCATGTGACTAATGCGTTCCCATAGCAGCCCTGCTACTTCCATGCACCATCATGTGATTGTGATGGGAGGAAGGGGAGGGGGAAATATAACACCTTCTGTTTGTGTGTCTGTTTGTGTTTGCATATGTACACACAAACGCACAGATTCATGCACGCACACACTCACAGTGGTCTATTACAGAACACACACATGCACACGTACACACACACGCAGGGCACACACAGTTGTCTATTAGCGAACACGCGCACAGAAACACACTCAGATGCAAGCACACACACACTTACACGCACTATTAGCGACACCCCATGTGTATCCGCTGCGCATTAGCATTAGCATGGAGCCTGTGCAAGTGTCTAGAGCGCCGCGGCCCCCCGCGGACCCCTGATTTAATTAGCAGCCGGCCTAGGGAAGAGGAGGGGCGGTAGGGGGAGATTTCACGGCGGCACACCTCCCTGTTCTTCCTGCTTCACATTAGCGCGGGTCCGACTCGCAGATGTCGGAACAAATTTGAATTAATTGTAATATTCTGTAAGAGCGGTTGGGGGTCACTAGGAAGGGTGGCTTAGGAAATGTTAAGCCGGCATGTATGAGCCGGCCTCTCTGCTGGTCGTTAGCATAATGCTACACACACTCCCTGCAGCACCAAGGTCAGCCACTAGGGGGAAACACCAAGGTCAGCCACTAGAAGGGGAAACACCAAGGTCATCCACTAGAGGGGGAAACACCAAGGTCAGCTACTAGAAGGGGAAACACCAAGGTCAGCCACTAGGGGGAAACACCAAGGTCAGCTACTAGAAGGGGAAACACCAAGGTCAGCCAGTAGGGGGCAGCACCCCTATCAGCCCCACCCTACCATGTGAGGGGACGGCATCAGATGAAACGGGGCATCAGAGGCCTGCTGTAGACCCTCTAGGCAGCTCTGGGCCACCACAGCAGAGGCTCAACCGCCGTGAACAATGTGAGAAAAAGTGTTTAGATTATTTTGTATTTGTATTCATATAAATGCAAAATACAAGTGTGTGCTCGACCCATTTTATAGACATAACTAAAATAATCCAAAAAGTTGAGATGTACAATGTGTTGAATGGCTCTGAAATGGCTTGAGCACAAATATCCCCTCCCCTCGCTGTGACTCGCCACCATTCAACAGCACACTCCAAAATATGTAAATCACCCCCCCCCCCTTCCACACCACAAACACACACAGCACAACTTTGTGTTGGTGTACACTGGCAGAATCAGAATCCATTTTGTCGCTGCCCGACGGTAAACAGGAGACTATGAAACGTGATCTAGACACCGGGGCAAATTAAAGGTCCCTCGTGATTGGCTGGTGGTGGGGAAGAGGGGGGGGGGGCAGATTCAACGACAGAAGGAGCCCAGAGATGATATCGACATGGCATCCCTCTGCTCCTGCGAGACCTCTTATCAGTCATCTGTCCATTCCGCCTGCCTCGGTCTGATTGTAATGAACCTTCTATTGAATAGCACAATCAACCATCCGCCCGCTATGAATCACCGCCCCACCACCACCTCCTCCCATGCTCACAAAGCAGCGGCAGAGAGACTTATATGACGAGCATGCGCACAGGCGACGCCATTATCGCCCGACTGCATGAAAATAATAAACCCAATCACTGGGTTAGAGGCAGGGAGAGCTGAACTTTGAGCTCAAATCAAAACAATATCACTCCGCAGCATTGAACCATGCACACATTTAAACACATTGTGAAGCAAATACTACGGCTGTGTTGTGAGCAGAGTTTGCCACTTAGTTTATGTTCCTATTTACGGAGGCAGGGCTGTGTATAAGTACCGTATTATTTTCTAAGCACACACAGAGAGCGCGGTAAGCTAGCGAAATGTGAGGTGATGTTTCAGTGTGATGACCCTGCCTTGTTTTAGCAGGCCTGTGGTCCTTATTGGCTGGATAGGCCCTGATTAGGCTAATGAAGGACACATGGGCACTTCACTTATGTAGGTGTGTGGCAGCACACTGTCTCTGTGACCCTCCTAGCAGCACACATGCAGTTTGTTGCTTGGTTTGTGTCTTAGTTAAGTTAGCATGCAACTCGCACCACATACACTATTTTGATGAATTTGACAGAAAGTGTATATGCTTATAATTAGCTGACTATGCACTATTAAGTCCCTCACATGTGGGTGCATGTTTCTGAGGCGATGTTGTGGAGCTGAGTGTCGCACGACAACAATTCAGGCCAGTACAGGAACCATTTCAGAACCCTGCAGCAATTGTTTGAGTGGGTCACGTGATCACCTGGTGACCATCATTGTTTGTTTTAACCATAGACCACTGGATCATTAATTGCTCCTTCTCAGAGCCAAGGCCCTACTGGTCACTAGAGGAACAGCAGCTTCACCGTGGCTTCTGCACTTGGTGCTGTAAGGACAGACTAAAGTCAGCCCAATAACTGAACAGCATTTAGAACAGCCTTTACCTTAAGGTTATATTTAAAGCAGGCCTGTGCTCTGCAGCACGGACAGGGTTGATATTAATAAAACAAAGAGTTCATATTTAATATCTTTAATTGTTCTTGCTAGGAAGAACCAATAGCAAATTGACAAGAGTAAGAGCGACCGGCGGGGGTTATTGCCTTCAGCTTGTCAGACATTCATTCTTGGACACATGCCACTGGAACAGGGAAAGCTTGAAATTGAAAATTGCAATCCATCATCTAATGGCATTTTTGGAGTGGGTCTTAAAACACAAGTGAAAGGTTTGGCACGGAGCCCAGCGGACTCTAACGTGCAGCCTTTTAGTGCAACGGGCTCTCCGCCGTACGAGAGTTGTCCCCGCTCGCGGTGTTATCTGTACCTGCCTCCGGTCTGCGCCCAGCAAAGTGGAGAGCAAGCAAATTGAAAAGTTGTGTATCTCTGCCTCTCTGCTCCCCAGACGCAGTGTGGCTGTTTTGTTTGGTCATTCCTTCTCCAGGTTTGTCGTAAAATGTCTGCTTCAAGGCTTTATGGTGCTGTGTGATGATATGTTTATCCAGGCACGGCAAATATAATATTCTATTATAGAGTATATACGGTGCACAGTTTACATACACACAGAGTAAATATAGTATACCTATAAGTTAACGAATACCTGCGGCGTTATATCTGGTTTGGAACACAATTTACAAAAGCTATTGCATAGCAATAAAAAGGAAATATTCCTACAGAAATTACACTGAGACCGTCAGAGAGACTTGGGACCTTGCAAATACACTCACAATCATGTCTGATGACGTCTGTAGCTGTGATGTAACGAAAACACAACATAAACTCTTATTTTAATTAATCCTCCTACTATTCTCTTGATATTTTACCTGCTTGCAATAAATTCAAGCAGGATTTAATTAAATTTAATTAATTTAATAATGAATTGAAATAAGTTCTCTGATCTCTGCAGAGCATGACATCCCAGAATCCTTTGCTCCCACCATTTATCTACTATAATATACTGTAGCATGCGTGAGAATTACATTTAAAGTTTACTGGTTCAAATATACTGTATGTCGGATGGAATTTACTGTATGCTTGGGGTCTTTTGGGCACAAGAAAGAGAAGTATATTTTCATTAGCAGGTAGCATTGTCACTGATGAAAGTCTGTAGCTGTAATTCCGGTGTGAAGCAATAGTGCAGTAGCCTACTTTACTCATTTCAGATATTACATTTAATTTAAGCACTAACAGTAGCGTACTTATCTAACAGAAAGATGCCTGAAAAGTGAGTGAGTCGTGTTGAGGAGATTCTCAACCAATTCCTCGTTTAACCTCCGACTTCTCTGACTTCCGACTGTCAGTGAGTTATGTAGTTGTTTGTTGTGCATGTCAGTCAAAATACCTCTCCTGTCCCTGTGGGACACACACAAGGCTGGCTCTGCGAGTTTGGGGCAACAGTGGCCCAGTGGGTACAACTGGGCGTATAAAGTGAGAGAGAAGTCGCTGGTTCAAACCCACGCTAACTGTCGAGGTGTCCCAGAGCAAGGCGCCCACCACTGCCCCCGGTGGTCAGTTGGTGCCTTGCACGTCTGATAACGCCAACGGGGAATGTAAGGCAGTTGGGTACAGTGCTTTGAAAGGTTAGAAAAGAGCTACAGTACGTAAACGCAGTCAATTTGCCGTCCTTGGCCACTAACTGACTGTGTTGCAGAATTACGACGCAACACAGTCTGCTTCCACAGTGGGTAGTGGTTACTCCTGTCATGGGGTTCTGTCTGTGTCGTATTACACACACACACACACACACACACACACACACACCAGAGCTATGGCTGCATGGTGACTAATGGCACCTGATTGGAAAAACTAAAGAAAAACAACAACTTTCACAATAAGAGCCATGAACGACCAAGCACACCACCCCCCAATCACTCACACACACACACACACACACACATACACAAACATACACACCAGGATTTGCTAAATTTGTTCAATTATCCAAAGTATCTCAACACTGAGGCTCTGATCAGCTGGTGAACTGTGACCAGGTGTGTACGTGTGCGTGTGTGTGTGCGTGCGTGACAAAGTATTGGTGTGTGTGTGTGTGTGGAGCAGAGCACTCCTGGGCTGTAATGACACTATGCCTGAATGGTGCTTTGTTACTGTGCAGGGAAATGCAGTTTATACAAGCAGACTGAATGAATCAGGTCCAAACAGCAATAGAGCTCCTTTATGGGAGTGTTGCAGTAGAGATAAAAGGCTGCAAATTAACCTTTTGTCAGTGAAATGCATTTCCGATCTCCCTGTGGAGAGCAGAGCGTGCAAACATAAACCGCCAGGCTTTAACGCGCTGGAGATGGTGTATGTATGGTCGTATGGACACATCCCCTCTACTCACAACACCACAGCATCAGGTAAAGCTGCAATAATCACCCAGGCAGCCTTGTGTCTGCTGAAGGTGCAACCTTCAATAAGCAGCCATTATTACGAGCTATGGTTCCTTTATAGCCCAGCGTATAGGTCAGAAGAGAAATACTTGTTTTGTGTAATTTTCCACCAGTTGTGCGTGGAAGTTTCACAGGAGGACTAACTTGATAGTTGTCGGTGGAAAGGGGGGGTGGTGTGTGTGGGTGGGGAAGGGGGGGGTAGAAATCTCATTATTTCTGAGGAGGTATAGTGATGAAAAGACCAACCGTAAAGTGAGAATATTCTCTATGCTTTTGACTGCTAGGCATAGCTTTTATCAGGAATGCATTTGAACCACCCTGGCAGTCGTCATCATTGCAGTACCTCACTCCACCTGTAACGCACCCCTAAGCCCCCTGTTCATTATAACAGGAGAAATGCATGTGTAATATATTTTTAACTGACTGGTCATGAAACCATTCACCCCCGTACATTTGACATGAATTGGGTGACTAGATATAGAGACCAAAACCGTTTTTTTTTTACCAAGCTGTACACATGTTTATTTTTGCGATAAAGTCAGACATTTTAACAATGTCAGCCAGCCTCAAGCGGCCGTTCGATGAACTGCAGGGTTTGGCACTTCCGTGTTGTATTCATTTCTCAGCGCCGGAGGTTCCGCCGCTTGAGATAAACAGGCCTGACAAAAATGTCCGCCAATGAATGTTTTCGCTGGGACCTCTCCTCTCTGCCGCCCCCTGCTGCCCCGGTGTCACTATGACAGGAAAAGAGGTCCTTCCATACGGTCAAGGGACCTTCCGGGACTTTGAGCGAGACGTCCTCTTTCACTCCATTAGAATTCAGCCCATTACCATGCCGACCGTACTATTCAATACGTGGCACTATCTGTGTAATGAAAGGCACCGGCCTGTGGATAATGTTATGAGGCAGTGTGGGAATTCCCCCAGTGACTTGTCCGCCTTATCGGGGCTTCAGAGGAGCTGTAATCCATCCCCCCCTCTCCTCTCTCTCTCTCTCTCTCTCTCTCTCTCTCCCCTCTGCCCCATGCTCTCTCGCCCCCTGCAGAGTGAACAGGCTGTGATATCCTTGTGCATTCTGCCCAGAGCCAGGTTGTCTCCCGGAGACGTGCGTCTGTCAGAGAGAGAGAGAGAGAGAGAGAGAGAGAGCGAGAGAGAGAGAGAGAGAGAGAGAGCGACCAGCTAGAGTGCTGCTCGCTCTGCCGAGAGCCTGCCAGTCTGAAATAGTCCCAGTGTAAATCTATAGTGCAGAGCTCCAGGCTACACAGTGCTAGCACACAGCAGCCAGCTTGGAATTTTAAAGGAAAGGAAACGCATACACGCACACATACACACACACGCATACACACACACGCATACACACACAAACTCATCCACGCTGACATGCACACACGTCACACACACATTGATGGAAAAGTGAAAATAAAAGACACAGGAGAAGTAAAAGAACAAAGTTGTGGCGTGATGAATGTTTTATTCAAGGGAGTCTTGGAGGAGGCTCAGGTAAAAAACACACAAAGCATTAGACCTGAAGTGTCCACCGCCGTAACACAGCCACAACACAACACAACACAACACACGCATTGTAGAAATGTGTTCACGGACTGCATATTGTGTGAAAACAACATGAAATGTGTGAATGGTATGACCACAAAAGACCGATGCTGTGCTAATTGTGTTTAGAGTTTTGAAAATTTCACAACTGGTTGGACAAACGCTTGTTAGCGATTGAAAAACACTGTAATAGCCGAAGGATTAAGCTTCTCTTGATGAGTTTTAGTCTAATTAGAAACATCCATCAGTTTACGCAAAGAGAGGAAATATGATCAATAGTAAAAAAAAAAAAAGTAAAATGGAACAGATGCCACAAAGTCCCTTGTTGGCAAATTGCAACTATTTTTCATTAGGACTATTCATTTTAATCACTTTTACAGACAAGACAAAGACACATCTCTCTTAGAAAAGCCCCACGATGCATCTCTAAAGGTCAAGTGTTGTTTTATGGTCACACCGAGAGCTCTTAACACCTTCACACGGTGGTTAATGATGATCACACGTTATTAGCCGTTTCTTTTAGCTGACCTTGTTCATGTCGATGGGGACACTGACACATTGATCACACACACACACACACACACGCGCACATGCGCACACACACACACACACACACACACACACGCACACATGCATACAGACACACACACACACACGCACGTACACACACGCACACACACACATGCATACATACACACACACACACGCACGTACACACACGCACACACACACATGCGCCCACACACACACAAGCACACACACACACACACAGACAGACAGACAGACAGACACAAATCTAGTGCTCCTACCGGGAACACTGCGCACTGCTCAGGGAACAAGGAAGAAGTATCATTCCAGGTTTCTGGGAAACATCAAGGTTCATTTGCCAGCGAGGGTGGAAATGGTGTCCCTGGCTGGCTAGCTAGCTAGCTATCGCACACACACACACACACAAACACACATATAGATACTCATACACACACACACAAACAACACACACACACGCAGGTGTGTGCACAAAGACACAGTGAGATCTGCTGCAAATGCAAACGTGTCACATTAAGGACAAAGACATCCACTGCTAATGTGAACATCTACAGGAGCTAACATCCCCAAAGGCAGGAGGGTCCCTG
>JAODUK010002481.1:0-12055 GCA_027564635.1 Typhlichthys eigenmanni | reverse complement strand
TATATATAATATAATTTGCACTGAAATAGTCACTTTCACTTGCCAAATTCTACAGTATATCATATATTGTTTTTTCAATATTATTTTTCTGGACAAAGTACAGTATTCCTTGCATCTCCTGTATTGATGCATTGTATCTATTGATGCATTGTATCTATGCATAGAATAGTTGTCCTATATATTGGTCATAGGATAATTATTGTTCTACCCATGTTTATTCATTTTCTGAAGCACCTAAGACCTACAGCCTTTCAAACACTGCCCAAGTTGATACAGGTGGAGTTTCTGACAAGTCCATTCTAAAAGTAAGTCAGACAACAATCCACAATCAGCTAGCCTGTATCTTGCTATTGTTGTTAGCCTCTGCCAGAGCCATGGAAATAACAGAGTTGCGCCATCTCCGTTCACTCAAATGGACCGTTTTTTCACAGCAACGGAGCCTCATAATAATTCCCAGAAGTTAGTCTAAATACTAAAATCACACTATACATTCTATTTAAAATCTAAATCTGTGCATTTATTGACTACTAATTACCAAAAAAGTTTAATATCTGTGTGTGTGTATATATATTCAAACTGCCCATCAAGCACTTCCTGAAAATATTTTGCCATAGGTTTAGCCTCTCCATGAACCATGTGACTGTTTCAAATGTTGAACTTCCGTTGGCGTAACTCTGTTATTTCCATAGCTCTGGCCTCAGCTATTTAAGTATGTTGTTCTAATCGTTTAAGTATACTGTACATTCAAATAAAAACAGGTTGTCATTCAAGCTGACCTGGAAAAGAAGATTATCAAGTTGATCAATGACTTCAGGCAACAGGATGGTGACAAAGGACCAATATCTGGGAGACTCACAAATAAGAAATTGCTGGTAAATATGCATTTATTTTCTTTTTACAGTCTGTTTGAACATATTTGGTCCTTTACTTTGACCAGATGTTGCGTTGAGCATTATATCTCTTTAATGCTTCCAGGACTTATACACAGCTCTACAGAAATTCAATTTTAAAACCGAGCACATTGAGGAGGCCATGAAAAGTAGTATTCTTTATGGAGGCGATCTACACTCTGCTCTCGATTGGCTATGCCTAAATCTCAAAGATGGTAAGTTGTAATAGGGTAGCTTAATTTCTACCTATCTGCACCTTACCACCTGGTCTGTGGTGCATTTATCTGTGTTATTACATTAATAGATCCATATGTAATACATATATATATTAATATGGATGCCATTGATTACTTGATATGGGTTTGAGGAGATGCAGTAGCGTGTCAGTAGAGTGTAAGGAACACCACAAACACTCTTCCTGCTTCACTGTTCCCCAGAGGAGCTTCCTGAGGGCTTCAGCCAGCAGATGCAGGAGGAGTGCCAGAGGAGCAGGCCCAAGTTCCAGCCTGTGGTCCAGCAGGAGCTCCCAAGTCCCAAAGCACCCAGCGTGCCTATTAAGGAAACGGTGAAGGTGTGTGTGGCATGTATACAGCTGGATGGACTTTTGCTGTCATTAATACGTAGAGGCTCATCCACGGGTGCTGTCATTAATTTGTATAGGCTCATCCACAGGTGCTGTCATTAATACGTAGAGGCTCATTCACGGGTGCTGTCATTAATGCGTATAGGCTCATCCACGGGTGCTGTCGTTAATACGTAGAGGCTCATCCATGGGTGCTGTCGTTAATATGTATAGGCTCATCCACGGGTGCTGTCATTAATACGTAGAGACTCATCCAGGGGTGTAGTCTTTAATACGTAGAGGCTCATCCACAGGTGCTGTCGTTAATACGTAGAGGCTCATCCACGGGTGCTGTCGTTAAGGTGCCAGTGAAGGACGAGGCTGCTGTGATGAAGGACTGGATCCTGAGGTATGCAGAGCAGAGCAGCGAAGACGGGGAGGAGGAGGAGGAAGAAGAAGGCGACAAGGGGGAGAAAAAGATTAGCCACAGTTCTGAACAGGATGTCAAGTTCGACCCAGTAAGACCCCACTTTTGTGAAATAATGAATACATATGGTATTATAAATATAGTGGCTTATCAGGAGTTGTTCATAGATACTTGGACTGTCAGTCGTTTAAACCTTTTTTAACCACGATTAATCGCACGCTTTACTTATTTTATTGAGATGAACAAATCGCATATTTTTACCAGTTCAAAATGTTATCAACATTTATTGTATCTATTTTTATAACAAGATATGCTAGATTTATGAAAATGTTTGTATTTATTTAAAAAATAACATAAATACAAACATTTAGAATTTGAGATTTTTGAACAGGTAAAAATATTAAATTTGTTTATCATAATTAATCGCAGTTAATTTAGTTATTAAGCGTGTGATTAATCGTGATAAAATGTTTTAATCGACTGACGGCCCTAAAGTATACATACAGTACATACAGTACATACATACATTCATACATACACCCACACACACAGGACCCAAAACTATCACCCGCCAAGTGCCAAATGCGGGTAGATTTTCCGTTTCAGTAAATCTCTGGCGAGTAAATGTTTGAATTCAAATAGGCATTCTCACTAGTTCTCTCTAGCGCTGTCATCTGGGTTGAGTTTGACATACACACACACATGTTCCGTGAAGACCCGCACCTACTCTAGCTCTGATTGGCTTTCTGAGCCTGAGCTTTTTTGTCTTAACCTTAACCCACCATCTGATCATTTCATAACAAAACAGCGAAAATAACCAATCAGAGAGAGCAAGGGCGGTGTTTCTGCAATCCGATGTCTAAATCACGAGATCTTATTTTAATGTTTAAGGCATATAAAAATGTTTTATTTCGACGAATATCTAAACTACACCAACCTCCTACTTGTGAAATAGGTGTTGCATGAAAAAAATCTAGTTATAAGCATTGCAAATTCAGCAGCGGCACTGCGCTCCTATACAGAAATAGCCGACACGATCGCGCATGCCATTTTGGGCAAGTTATTACTTTTTGTGTAATTACAGAGAGAATAAAGTATAAAATCGGTAGCCTACCGTGGGGTACCGGTTCAAATGTGAATGGTACAGCCAGGCTAAATGAGAGCAGTGGCAATATTTATAAGGATTGCCAACCTTTCAAAAATAAAAAACCAGAGGACGAGGCACTGCAAATATGATATGAGCATTTGAGGTTTGGAGATAACAGACTTGTACGAAGCTGACTGCAGTTAGGTAGGCTATAATGAAGGTAGGTGGGCCTTACTATGATATTGTGTTATTACCCAATGAAATACTGAAGCATAATTAATACGTGTATGTGACACACAAGTGACCATGTATTATTTTGACGCGCACGCACACACACACACACACACACACACACACACAAACGCTTATGCTTATGCTAATGCTTATCATGGCTTGTTTGTATAGAACGACAGGTACCTGGTGCTCACTGCCCAGCTGTATGACGCCAGGGACATGGCAGCTGTTGCCAAGGCGAAGAGAGACAAGATGGAGCAGAGGATGGCACAGGACAGGATACGTGTCATCCAGCAAGGTCTGTGTACTGGAAGGCCCGTGTGCAGGTGAGATGTCTTCCACACACTCGTCTTTGGCCTGTTTACAACACGGGAACGTCTGTTCGTAGAAATGAAGCCCCTCGAGGCCCACCCGGTGTTCAACCCAGCCATTAAGGTGGTGGACATGCCCCCGAAGGAAAGGAAAGCTGTCCCTGACACGGAGGTGAAGGAGGACCTCGGCTTGAATCTGTTTGAAAACCCTGAAAAGACGCTCCCTGCTCAGGAGAAGGGTACTGTTCTTAACAAAACATGGACGTTATTTATTGATTTATTGCAGTATCATTTTCATTTTATTTATTTATTTAACCTAAATGTTATATTGGCATTAATTTACTGTTTATACCTGGTTACTTATAACAGAATACTGTTTCTCTTCAGTAGCGAAAAAAACAGAACCGAAAGACATTCGTAGTTTTGACTATACTGCACGCAGCTGGACTGGAAAGTCTCCTAAGCAGTTCCTCATAGACTGGGTCCGCAAAAACCTGCCCAAGAGCCCCCCGCCAGCTTTTCACAAGGTTGCAGCTGGGAAATACTGGCGATGCAAGTATGTGTGTTGTCATTTCTCAGTAAAAGCACCACTCCGTTAAAGTAAAGCATATTTGACATGTGTCACAATGGAAGAACATGTATGTGTTTTCACCCCCCAAGGGTGCGTGTGCAGAGACTAGAGGATGTGCTGGAGGTGTGTCCCACCATCCTTACAGAGGATGGCATGCAGGCCCAACATCTGGGGGCCACGCTGGCACTCTACAACCTTGTCAAAGGGCAGGTAAATACCAAGGCAATGGCATGAAGTGTTGGTCATAACCTTCTATATTGACTTTGTTTTTTAGATCGGTTAGCTCGGCACACGCTTTAGACATAATCTAAGATATTTAGGGAACATTGACATTTCTCCAAAACATGTATTTAATAGAAATCAGAAGTATTTGTTGAATTTTGTAGACATGTTAGAAGTCTGTTTTAATGAAAGAATGTCCGTTTGGTGCATGAAAATACTTACCCATTACCATTCTGCAAATGTTTTATTGAATGTGTGTGAGGAATTAAATATTGAGTTGAGAAAGCTATTGGGTGAAGGTTTAACAAAAGTTCCATTCTGCTATTCTTCTTTAACCACAACTACCAAAATCCTCCATTTGTGGCCTTTTAGGCTTCATAAGTATATTATATATCATTGGTTTTAATAATTCCAATCCTAGTTTAGCTAACCACGTGTTTAGCTGATCGACTGTCATAGATGATAAAACATATGTACAGTAGAGATGTAAATCTTCACTAGTCTTCACGATCACGATGCATCACGATGCATCACCTCCTCAATATTATACATTAAGTCTGAACACAGCAGATGGAAAACCAACGCGCAGCGTCAGGTTGTGACCGAGTACGGTCCGTCACTGCATCAACGCAGAATCACCTGCGTCTCGACAGCATGTACGTCACACGTTATATACGTCTTCCCCTTCTTCATCCTCAGTCAGTGCACCAGCTCCTGCCTCCCACCTACCGAGACGTGTGGCTGGAGTGGCGGGACAGCGAGCAGCAGAAGCAGGAGGAGCGACGCACGGAGGTCAACAAGCCCAGGGACCAGTTCATCACCCGGCTGCTGACCCGGCTGAAGCAGCAGCAGCAGAACCAGAGCCCCGGGCAAGGCCCCGGCTCGGGCTGCCACGCCCAGCCGGGGCCACAAGAGGCTGGGCGTGAGGAGGAAGAGGAGTCCTGGGAGAGGTTGGCCGGTCTGGACTTGGAAGAGGGAGAAGCAGAGGGCCACAATGAGAGGAGAGGAGGAGCGGAAGGGAGGAGGGACGGAGTGGCGTCGTGCGAAGCAGCCAGGGAGCTCCTGTTGAAGTGCAGGAGATCTCCACTGGCCCGCAAACTGCAGGCAAATAGGCTGGCAAACATCTCGCACACACCAGGCTTAAAGGTGGAGTCAGCGATCGTACGCTTTTCGAGAAGGTCCCTGAATATCTCCTCGTTTTATTATGCAGAAACTAAAATCCAGATTTACTACACACCCCTGGCTCTGTTAACAGAGTGGTGCAGAAAATGTCCCAGCCATGGCAATGCGTGTCCAATGTGTGGGGCGGAGCTTCTGAGGGAGCACCACCCAATGGCATTGAAGGGGGAGGTGTTTTTTGTTTTGCTGGAGTTCAAATATCAACAGTCCTTCCCCAGAATCCCTGACTCCACCTTTTCTCGTATATAGTTTCGTATAAATGAACACGTGGCTGTTTCCGTGTGACGGAACGCAGCCGCATCACAGCCCGCCGCGTTTCCTTCAACGCCAGTGTCCCCCTGTTGTCCAGGCCGAGCGAGAGCACCTCCCCGTCTTCCAGCACCGGCAGCGCGTCCTGGAGGCGCTCCAGCGCCACCGCGTGGTGGTGGTGGCCGGCGAGACGGGCAGCGGCAAGAGCACGCAGATCCCCCAGTTCCTCCTGGAGGAGCTGCTAGCCGGCGGAGGGGCTGCGCGACCCTGCAACATCGTGGTGACCCAGCCCCGCAGGATCTCAGCCATGAGCCTGGCCAGCAGAGTCAGCCAGGAGCTGGGCTGTGACGACGGGCCGGGCTCTAAGGTGGGAGACCTCACCGTTGTTATCTGTCCTTGTGGGAGCGTGTCGACCGTTATTACAGGATTATTCAGCACTCTCTATGGGCTTTGCTTTATGTTTTATTGTGTGTACGTATACATACATACAGTACATACATACATACTGTACATACATAATGGATATATCCTGTGTATGTATACTGTGTACTGTATATCGTGTTTGTTTGTTTAAGTTCATAACAGAACAAGTAGTTCAGCGGCTAGCTGAAGTTTCTCCCCCCAAAAACATTCCGACATCATCGTACGTCCAGTCCACCAGCGCTCTGATCAGCTGATTTAAAACATTCTGATTGGGTGGGACAAATGCAGGTCGTCCGATCGTACGTTACATAGCCAGATGGAAATGTATTGGTGGTTGTATTAGCGGCGCCTTCGTTACAGACGCTTTTGAACTGAATGGACGTTAGCAGGGTCTGCTAACGCGTGTCGCACTAACGCTAGCGGCGCCCCCCCTAACCCCGGCGTAATGTGGTTATTTCCAGTCGTCGCTGTGTGGCTACCAGATCCGGATGGAGAACCGCTCCAGCGACCGCACCCGCCTGCTCTACTGCACCACGGGGGTCCTGCTGCGGAAGCTGCAGCATGACCAGCGGCTCAGCTCCCTCACACATGTCATCATAGACGAGGTACCGCAACGGCGACCGGCCCGTAGGGCGTAAGTCTGCGTCACGAGCACCGTCGACCGCCGTCGTCATGGTGTACCCCCCCTCCTTCCTCTGCCCGCCAGGTGCACGAGCGCAGCGTCCAGTCCGACTTCCTGCTGGTCATCCTGAAGGATCTGGTGGCCAGGAGGCCGGACCTGCGGCTGGTGCTCATGAGCGCCACGGTGGACTGCCACAAGTTCTCCAGCTACTTCGACCGTTGCCACGTGGTCAGCATCCCCGGACATACCTTCCCTGTGGACGTGAGTCTTGGGCATTACAGTAGGAGCCCTACTGTGTTATTTGTTCTAGTATTATTATACTGTCCTTGAGTGTTTAGAAAGGCGTCCAAAAATTAAATGTATTTTTATTATTATTTAATGCAGTGTTGGTTACGGTAAGAGGCTTGCATTAACTGTTGGTATGCATCTTCCTGGAATAGTCTCTTGAAATTATATCTGGTTCAGCCTCAAGGTCACGGCAAATGTGGATATGTGCCGTGTTGCTCGCCTGTTCTGTTTTCCACAAATCGTTAGTCTTCTCTTCGTGTAGCCTACTTATTAGCAAAAGGCATGCACTACATTTGATAATGCGAGCACTAGGCTAGGCTACTAGATTGGGGTGTCAGAACCCCTGCAACTTCCTCATTCCTGTTTTCATGGGTGTCCGCACCGACTCAGAAGGCATCTGAAGGAGCGTCCTCGCTCGAGCTTGCTCTCGTGCGTGGAACACCCACAACCGTGACGACTGAAATGCTAATTAGGTTGTTGCTAGAAGACTCCCAGTTGCTTTTCCACGCCTTGGTGTAGTTCAATCTTAAGCTTAAGCAATGCTGAGAATTGCGTTGGTACATTTAAAATACGTTGTAGCAATTCAGACCAGAAACATACAAATATTTATGTATTTATATTTAATTATTGATTTATTTGTTAATTTATTTTTAAATGTGTTTTAAACGCTCACTTGTTGAGTTGAAGAGTTGATTCACTTCGCAGGTATAGTGAGTCCTGATGATGGTGAACTGCTGCATCTGTACCACCAGATGGCAGTATAAACTCAACAAGTCCACTGAGAGCTCTTCTGTGTGCATACAGGTTTACCATTTGGAAGACATAGTGGAGGAGACGGGATACGTCCTGGAGAAGGACTCCGAGTACAGCCAGAGGATCCTGGAGGACGAGGAGGAGGTTAACATCTCCGTCTCCCAGAAGGGAGGCAAGGCACTGGTGCACCAGGTAACATACAGTAGGCTGGCACATTGCCTTTCTTTTACTACTCATCCAGCCAGTCATAACACTGAGCGAGGGAAGATAACGAGGAGTCATTATCCCCACACACACACACACACACACACACACACACACACACACACACACCTGAGACAGACTAGAGGCCTATACTATGAAGGGAGTTCAACCTACTAAGATTTAACTCGGGGTTATAATGCAAAGTCATGGGTTTACCAACTCTACCTGCCTAAATTGGTATAGAATGTTACTATGGTGGTGATGTTGGTTGATTAGTTGAGTCGGTGCTGCCTTGATTTGAGTCTGTGCTCGTTGAGCCTCATTCACATTAACGTGGCCGTACAAGGGTCAGTAATGCAGGCCAGGTTTTTGCATAATAGCGCATGCTCTCTATTTAGACTTTATGATGGCCTATAATTTGCCAAATGACCAAAAGCTAAATTAGATTTTATGTAACAAAATAATATAGGCCTTTACGAAACACAAACTAAAAATGCTATGTTTTGAAGACATTATAGCCTACTTATTTTTAAATTGTGTATATTGTATTACATAAAATGGTGTGCATGCTCCTATATCCTATATAAAGTTGATAATAAATGTTTTAAGATGTATTTAAATAGCCAAAATTGCTGCGTTGCTCTGTTATAATGTCATCTACAAAAGCCTATCGAGTCGCTATACTGTAGATGGGCTATAATCTTTTGACAAAAGCAGCACGCAACTCAACAGAACACCAACCATTTATTTTTAGATTGTGAGCTGAGGTGCAGTGCTTATATAGGGAAACATTGAGTTGACCACGAACACACTGCAAAAATGACATCTAACTTGTGATAATCTTGTTTTTAGATTTAACATCTAGTTAGACTTGTATGATGGCTTATCTAGTGACTTAAATTAAGTAAATCTGCACTTTAAGAAATCTTATCACGTGAATTTCACTTACTGCACTGGCAGCCAAATTTGCTTATTTTAAGCATGAGCAAACTCATAGTTGCACTTATTTTTGAAAGGGGATTTTTTGCAGTGCATGAACTGCTCGGAACAGTTTAGGGATGCAGGTTAAATTTCCATAACAGCAAACCTTGCGCAAAACCTCTCCACCTTACTGTGTGTGTGTGTGTGTGTGTGTAAGGAGTTCATAGTGAAGGACACCAGTGGCGGTTGGGACCTTGGTCCGGACCTGGACCACTTCAGCAACAACACTCGGCATGTGTTGCAGTACATGAACCCTAATAAGATCAACATGGAGCTCCTGCTGGACCTCATCCACTACCTGGGTAATACCTCTGGTCCTGTTAAACAAGTAATGTTTATATGAGGCACGAGGTTACATGAGGAACTTTTGTTCCAGTTAGGCCATGGATAGTCTCGCAGAGCCAGCCTTTACTTGCATAATCTAGTCTGGGACACTTATACTGATGAATAATTATAATGGGTAAGACTGAAATTAGTAAATAAAGCACTTTCTTTGTACTGGAATTACGTGTATTCTTGTAAGTGACTACGCCAATAAAGGTTTACTACCCTATTTCCTGGTAGTGCCCACATGCTTACAGGGGTCTGTGTATCAGAGGTTAAGCTCGGGTTGTGTATACGGTATTATGTAGTGCTAATGGACATGGCATGCTGATACCGTGCCATGGGTTATCCTCAGCTTGTATGTGTTGGTGTTGTAATGTCAGACAAGTCTCACCAGTTTGCGTCGGTGGACGGGGCGGTTCTTGTGTTCCTACCGGGGCTGGCCCACATCCAACAGATGTATGACCTGCTGTCCACTGATAAGAGGTTCAGAGACAAAGACCGGTGAGGTTCATACACACACACACACACACACACACACACAACTATTATGGGTTGGGATATCATTTTATTGTAGACTGATTGTTTTGTAGGTATCGGTTGGTGGCACTCCACTCTACCCTCTCCTCTAAGGACCAAGCCTCTGCATTCACAGTGCCCCCTGCAGGGGTCAGAAAGGTATTGCATTGTATGAATGAACACATCTGACAATATAAAAAAAAAGATTTATGTAACAAATGTACAGTACAGCGGGTAAAATAAGTATTGAACAACACATTTCTAAAGGTGCTATTGACATGAAAGATTCACTAGATGTTGGTAACAGCCAAAGTAATCCATACATATAAAAAGGACTTCTGGATTATGGCCCCTACAATGCAACAATCAGAAGTTTAGTAATCCTTCTGTAACCAATGGCATCAATATGTTTTGCAACAATAAGTTTGCGTAGGTCTTTAGGCGGCTTTTGCTTTTACTTGCCATTACTTGTGTGACACCTTGGCAATGACACAACCTTTTTACAGACCATCAGTTGGGACTGAACCATCTGATATGAATGTGTTTCCTAATTACTGATAGATTTCAGCTGGTGTTGACACAAAACAACATTTTTGAACTTAGTTGTTTTTGTGTGTGCGTGTGCATGTGCGCGTGCATGTGTGTGTGTGCATGTGTGTGTATGGATTACTTGGGTTTGTTACCAACATCTGGACAAAATGTCATGTCAATAGCACCTTTAGAAATATTTTGAAGTCATCTTGACTTTATGGTGGTGGGTCACCCATCTGGCGGCTGGGAAACCCCTGCAGCCACCACGAGGCGGGGGGGACCCCACGCCTCAACGGCCCCGCCCCGGAATAGCCAAAAACAGAATAGGCCGAAGCCGCGTAGGCAACCAACCAGTTTGGTATTTTATTTTATGATGTTAAGATAAACACTTAACACTTGTTTGTATTAGTAATCCGTCGCCAAATGTTCTATTTTATAAATGTCAATAGTTATTTCATAATCAGTGTAAATTATGAGTGTTATGCCTCCACCCAACTAGGCACAATACTCGAGCTGTCTGGCGTTAACAGGCGACAGCAGGTGCCATGTCCAAAGTGATTGTCCGATAAAAAGTGAATGCCGTCCGTCTGCAGCTGCTTTTACCTGGATAAAATTATTATTGGCTATAATTTCCATATGTGTTTATTTGCTATATCAAATATCCTTATTTATATTTGGAAACTAGACTAGTAATTAACATGATGGTTTATATAGGCGTAGATAAAAAAACAGAATATATTTTTAAATTATACTTCATTAGTAGTATTTCACCTACTCTGTGGCCTAGTTTATAATTTTATCAGTTAATTTTTACCACTTAAAAATGTGGGAATATAATCATAAAATGCGCTTTTTTATAAGGTGATCACTTTTTATCAGACAGTCACTTTTGGGCATGACACCTGTAGTCGGCAAGATAAAAAAATGAGTCCCCATCATGGGACATGTGTATATAATACAAACTAAGTGGATTAAATATGCTTACATTACTCATTCAAGCAGATGCCGGGTTTGAAACAACCAATTTTAACGAGAAACTATAGTTAACGCTGCTATTTTAAACGGTGAGTTTAACATGGACCTATGCAGTGTTTTCCAAGAACGGTTAGCATACACAAGTTTGCCCAGAGCCAGCGGAAGAACCATACACCGGCCCTTTCATTTAAAGTGCATGCTTTGGTGAGTGCAAGCATAGGCACATGCAAAATGAATATTCACTTCCATTCTATATGTGAAGGTGCAAATAAAACATTAGCTTCCTGTGGTGAAGCAATTTTGGATCATTTTGTATAGACTAGAGTTCAACACTTAACTTTTATCTAAATACACAGCCTCAACCAACATTAAGGATGCTGTCTGGTTGACTCCACAGCTGGCTGCAGTGTTGGCTTTAGTTTTCTTAGTGAGGCAGGATGGAATGGAGTAGGCTTTGAGTATGAATTTCGCATCGGAAGGCGATGGTCCATTGTTTGCAGTTTTTGATTCACGTAGCCTACACGTGACCGCAGCCTCACCATCCTGGCTGCCGGTGAGCATTGATGATCATATGGATTAATTGATCGACATTGTTATTACGAACTGCCGCTTGTACTCGTGATCTAGTACTTTCGGTCATGACCCACCCTTCATGACCATAGGTGAGGGTAGGAACGAAAATTGCCCGGAAGATCGAGAGCTT
>JAODUK010002480.1:0-12056 GCA_027564635.1 Typhlichthys eigenmanni | reverse complement strand
ACCAAACAATGGCAAAACCTGCATAACCATAACTGTTTGAATTATAACAACAATAACATAGACTGTGTTCACCACAAACTTCACATTTTGCGTCTCCAAAATATCATGGGCAGCTGAGCTGAGTGAGAATAGACATATTTCTATTAATCTTACGAAAATGTGTATTGCAGCTACAATATATAGTATTTAACACTGAAGTTTAATTGTCTATCCATTCATTTTAATAAGTTAGACATTTTACAACAAAGTAATTTCCTGTAAGCCTCTATGACATAAGACTGTAAAAGGAGAGGTGGCCCTATAAGAATTAATGTGTAACACAACAGTAACACAATCTAACTTAGGCTTTATGATATTTAAAACACTAATAGAAGAAAACAACCGTTTCTATGTAAAGATAGCCTAAATGTTTCCTGACTTCCTGAGCAGAGAATGACATCACACTGTCTTAGAAAAATCTGAGCTTCGCATTCTTCTGTTCATTATAGCTGGATTTGGTGCACATTAATGTTAGTGCACATGCATGTTTGTGCTAATGTGCGTGTGCGTGTGTGTGTGCGTGCGTGTTTTTATCTGCTGAGGATGCTCCACTAACTACATAGAAAATTGTTTGCTGCTATTAATGTTTAAAGTATAGGCTATCAGAGCACATTTAAGCAGTATTTATTATATTACATAAAAAGCTTGTTCTCTTTACATTACTACCTAGTTTAAATCTTTAAAAGAACACATTTAGCTAATATCGAGTGAAATCATTGAAGAAATGTTATAGATGTAAAAAAGATTAATTACACATTTGCATGCTACAAATGTGACGACACTGCCCCCATATGGCTAGTATGTGTCAGATCTGCTTAATAAATAAAACAACAAAGTTATTGTTGATCTTAAATGTGATGATGACGTAGTCTAACACACCCAATGCTATTAGCTACACTTTGGACTCTTCATATTGATTTATAGCAGTGGTTTTCTTTTTAATAAAATACTGAATAAGACAGGTGGCAGTGATTGTTTATTGTTCACATTCAAATAGACCTGTATATTTACCGTTTGACTAACACACGACTGATCTTACATTAGCTTACTGCCAAAAAACGAAACAAAGCCAATTTCGGCGCAGGCACGCACGCACACACACACACAAACAGTATGGCTATGTGCCATGTTGGGCAGTAAATATAGGCTGTGAAGTAAGAACTCCTCCCATTTAGTGTTTGTCTCCAAGATCTCATTGCCAGCTGAGCTGAGTGAGAATGATTCTTTTGAGCGTCGTGGAAGGGACATGGAAGACTATATCTAAAATGCTTAGTAGTGGACATTAATATGCTAATGGACTACGTTGTGTTTTATCAGACGACATACTCGTGGGTAGGCTATATATCGCATCAATCTGGACGAATAATGAACATTTTGCGGTAAGTAAAGCAGCCTATAGCCTACTGTAGCGTTAATCAAATTCATTTGTACGCTACTTTCTCACAAACAGTCGGCTCCATGTTTCGCATTTCTTTGTCACAATATGTGACCAGAAACTTAATAGGGCAATAGCGTTTACACACAGCAATCTCAGTCTGCTAGGTCAAGAATGAATTTGGCCAATTAAAAATGGGCTATAGGTGAATGCTATAGGGTGATGTCAGGTAATTTGGGACATCTGGCATAATGGGACAAATGGTTTTTAATTTTTTTATCGTGGACTCTTTAAATATTAGCAGCCAATCACCAAACATGTTATTAAATGTTAGCTTCAAATGTTCTTTGCATGAATCAGTAATTTTATTGGTCTAAGTCAGATAACTAGGATGGGCTGAGATACAGTAGATTAAAAAAACAACTAGTCCCAGAACTCACAGGGTTAAGCATGTGGCATGTTGATTTATCTATTACTATTACTATTTCTGTTACTATTAACTATTTGACTTTATAATCAAAATATTTGAACAATACACTTTACACACAATATACTTTTTATGGGAAATGGTTTTTAGTGACAGCCGTTTACATCAGATAAATTGAGACATTGTTCTAGCCACATTTCAGGGACACCAGGTTTCATAACATCCTTAGTTAGTGCTATTAACTGTCTTTGTGTGCCACTTTGGCATATTACAATTTGTCTAACATTGAAGATATTGCAGTGAGTATGTCTGCCATAATAGGCTAGTCGTCATTAGCCATCCTTGTTACATGCAAACTCACACAATTAGTGTTTGTGCATGTAGGCACACAATTTTGCAAAATCATGATGTACTGATCACATGGATTTACCATATATTTATTTCAGTTAATACACTTTTCAATAAATACACTGGACAGTCCCATTTTACCTGAACATGTCATCAGAGTGAAGTAAAGGTTTCTTGATGTGTTTGAAGGTCAAAAGCTTCTAAATTATTTTACTTGGCAACTTCAGTTATTTGTGGAAATATAGCAGAGATGCCTAATTCTAAAAATAACACTTAAGGTAGCCTTCAGAATTGTACATGTTTTGTATTTCATTTTATATATCAAACCAAAACATTTCCCAAATTACCTAACATCACGCTATTGTGATTAGATTCTCACAATTTTCCAATATTTAATTAAACATATAGGCTACATGTTTGTATAAATGTAAGTTTTAATGAAAACAGAATTTCTTAATTTTTTTATGACTTTAACTTCTGTAGACTATCTGCATATACAGTAAGCCATTGTGGACAACATGCATTTATTGCAAGGCAAAGACATTGCTAATTTGGTTAATACATCTAACCTGTACTTTCTTTAAATAGTCATTATGGCCATGGAGAGCAGTGTCTGGAATGTCTGTGACCACAGCCACAATGTAACCTTCTTCTACAACCTGGTGGGTAAAAAAATCAACCCAAAATGGATGTCCCGTGACTTGATGGTGATCGGCGTGGGCCTGACCGTTTGTGTCATAGTAGTGCTCGCCAACTTGTTGGTGATGGTAGCAATCTTCATGAACCGCCGCTTTCACTACTCAATCTACTATCTCCTTGGGAACATGGCGGCCGCAGACCTGTTTGCAGGTATGGCCTATGCTTATCTGATGCTGCACACCGGCCCCTGGACCGCCACGCTAACTAAGGAGCAGTGGTTTCTTCGCAGCGCCTTAATAAACATCAGCCTGACGGCCTCGGTGGCCAACCTCCTGGCTGTGGCCGTGGAGCGCCATCAAACCATCATCACCATGCAGCTGCACAGCAACATGACTAAGAAGCGCGTGGTCCTCCTCATCGTCTGCATTTGGGCCGTGGCCATTGTAATCGGGCTGGTGCCGTCCGAGCTGTGGAACTGCGAGTGCGACCTGAGTAACTGCTCCACCATCGCCCCGCTCTACAGTCGCCACTTCCTCATCTTCTGGGCCGTCCTCAACCTGTTCACCTTCTTCGTCATGGTGACCGTGTATGCCCGCATATTTGTGTACGTGCGACACAAGAGCCAGCACATGTCGCAACACACCTCGGAATTCTGGCAGAGCCAGACAGTTGTTAAGCTGATGAAAACCATATCCATCGTTCTAGGTGAGATGGGCGTATAGCCTGTTGTGCTTTTCTGAGTAGTCGGTTCTGTTTTCTCAGAGCAATACTTGTAACTCTGTGACCACAGGAAGTGGCTCCCGATAAATATTGTAGGCTACCTCACCTGGCTTCTCCCACGTAACCAGTTTTGCCATTACCTGTTTTTGTTTTGGCAGTAGTCTACAGTAGCTTACTTACAATAAAACCTAGAGACAAAGACGACCTGCACATGTGTAACATTAACTTATATGACCAAACCTGTATGTGATTAACACAATTGTAAATGTGAACAAAATATGCTGCAGAGATCAAGCTATTTAAGGAGGCCTAAAAGTGTTAATTATCAACTCGCTCTCAATGTGATTGAATTACATTTTGTAAACTGATTCATCAGTTAATTGGTGCCATTAGTTCTCCCGTTCTTACAAAAAACAACTTTGCTTTGCAGGAGCTTTTGTAATCTGTTGGACACCAGGCCTTATGACACTCTTACTAGATGGAATATTGGGTAAAGACAGCAATGCTGCTGCCTATGAGAAGTACTGTTTGGTGATAGCAGAATGTAACTCTTTGATCAACCCCATCATCTACACCCTACGAGACAAGGAGATGCGCAGGACCTTTAAATGGATTCTGTGCTACCTGTGCAGAAGACAGTGTGACGACAATGAAAGGGAGCCCTTCCCTGTCCAGTATAACTCACCACAGCTAGAGGTATGTACAGTTCATACCTGCTTTAAGTGTTTTTTGTAGCCGGCAAAACTTCAACAGGCGGCTTATGCAACAAAAAAAAAAGGTCCTGTTTATGCAGGTTTTCACTCATATTCATAATTTTTTTTTCTTCAATTGTTTTGACATGATTTTTACAGCACTATTAAAATCAATATATCCCTAGCAGAACTGGTTTCTATAATTGAAAGTCCTGTTACTGCATGGGAAACATGATATTTACACAAGTTCAGTATAGCTAGAGGGAGATCCCTTTTTCAGTTTGAAAGGGCAGCAGTGATCTTGGGGAAAGGTGTAAATCCTGTTTTTAAGAGATATGACTTCAGAGAAGTCATATCTCTTAAAAACGGCATACAACATTATCTTGTATGCTTTATCTTGATTGCCAATGAAGATGATGCTAGGTTTTACTTTCATTTTTTGTACCCTCCCCCTCTTAATCAAATTATGAATGTTTTCACATTGTTTTGTTCTGATTTGTTGAAGTGTCTGAAGTTTGGTTCAGAGTTTGATAAGGGAGAATGTTCAGTTGTACATAGAATGCTACTGTAAAAAAAATGAAACCACCCAAATTATATTTTCTGTTTAGAATTTGACATAGTTCTGTAACTAATGCTTTTTCATCTTTGTCCCTACAGGAAAACATGTTTTGTGATCAGAAGACAGAGAACAACATTTGCATGCAAGATCATACAGCTGAGCCAGTTGGACTGATCTAGGGCCATGTCATGATGGCTTCTAGGTCCTAAATGGCTGCCTTTCAGCAAAATGACACAATGGCGGTGAACAATTTGGACTTGCTCATTGTGGTTTCCAACACAATTCCTGGCTGGCAAGTATAATGCATTCCTTGAAAATATTCAAACCCTGATATATGGATATTTGTCTTTAAGCATAATTTCAGCCTGATGTCAATTTCCATAACTGCAATAGGGTTGCCTTTTGTGTTCTAGTATGATACGTTTAAATAAATAATACATTCAGGGAAACCTCAAGACAGAAATGCATAAGGTAGATTGAAAATAAATTGGTAAACGCCTTGGCCTTGTGTACTCGTGAGGGTTCTAGCAAAGCGTGCTCTCCCTTTCAGTAACATTTTGGACAAACAAACCAAATACTGAAAATCACACTAAGTTGTTTTATTAGTTTTCTAATAAGAACACTACAATTTGTCATATTCCTTTTGTTTCACTCTTTCTAGAACAATTCTAAATTTGAGGTATAAAAGGAGTTTGTTCAGACTCAAGTCTGAAAAGTGGGGATTATATACAAGAGAAATTAAAAGGTAGAGGGTTAAATACAATGGAAGGTGAAGAGTGGGGATACAATATACTAAACAAAAATTGTTAAAACACTTGGTGCTGTGGAAGTCAGTGTAGAACAATATCAATATGGTGAAATAGGCAAACCAAAATGAGGCTCTGAATTCAAATGAGAGAAATTACTGGAATAGAAGACCTAATTTAAAAAGTACACCTTGCTTTTGGTATGGCACCCCTCAAGTTCAAATTTAGTTATGTAAATTAGACGGCTCTGTGCATGTCATGAATGGGAGAATGGTTTGAGCCTAAGCGTGCTGTAACAGGGAGAAGTACATAAGGAGTGCCCAGCACCGCTCGAGTGTGAGAGAGGGTGTGTATGCGGTCTAGAGTTACAAACCAAAACATTGTTGTAATTGTGGTTTCAGGGTAATTCCTGTCATAGCAAGGGGTTTACCTTTTAAAATCAATAAGGAATATCTGTTCTGAAAGGATGTTTAACCATGCCATGAATAAATGGCATTACGATAACTTGGACATTACGTGCACTTTTCCAATTGAAACAGTCTAACCATATTTTAATGACATTTTCCACGTTTCACCTGACAGCTATTCCTATGAGAGTGTAGGATTGATCTTACAGCACATGCGTCTTTTTATTTAGCTAGTGCAGGGGTGACTATTTGAGGTGATCATATCAAACTGCAAAAAGCTGGACTTTAGTTCAATGTCATTTCAGCCATTTTTACACCATAGGTCTAATCGGCAGAATGCTGAATTCCCCTTTTCAATTTAATGCAATATTGCAACTAAACCTAAAGGTAGTATAAATCCATTAAATGGGAGGAAATTACATCATTACTGAAGTTATACAGTGGCACGGAAAAAAACAGGTAAAAATAGAGCCAATATTTCATGTTCATTAAATAGCAACTGACGATTCTTCCACGGCACCAAAGAGCTTTACACCAGTACCCTACATTGCAACCTGGTTACATAAAAGACCCAAATAATAGTTAAAAAATTATAGAAACAGTAATTGTGACCCAAAATGAAGGCCAAATAATCTCACCCAACCAAAACATCAAGGTTTATAAAAAGGGGGAAAATAAATGCTAAAACATTCCACAAACTATACAGTGACATCCATTACAACTTGTAGAAAAGGAGTATGGTAATTTGGTGCTGTGATTTTAGTTGTAAGATATAGCCACATGAAATAAAACTGTAAACATACTTAAAATCTTGAATATTACACTTGATGACCTTATAAGATCATGTTTTGTTCTATAACATGGTTCAACGTCTTGATTTACATTTCAATCATCATAAGGCTTTATCTTACTATCAAAACACTTTGTTATTCACATAGTAGTCAATGTACAAAACAGTTTAAAGGATGGAAAATCCCCCAAAACGTATGCATGTTTCATACACCTGTTCTGAGTTTTACTTCACCCAGTGCTGCCTTTTTGGTAACAGAGGAGAGAGAAGCCCTTGCCAATTGGCCAAATTATAGAAGTAAAACAAACAATGGTTAACAAAAGACGAGAGTAAATGGAACATAAAAGGGAGAACATGCCTTCTCACGGAATGGTTGCAAAACGGTATATTAAGAAATCAAATGACTGACAGAACTTAATATATCCCTACCTCTCATAAAAAAATAAGTTTAGGCATGACACCGCCACGCATAAGACACAGTTACAAAGGGAATTCCCTCTTCTCCTCAAACTGAAAAGGTGACTGTGCACCACATTAGCAAAACATACATGATCATTATTACGTTGTTTGTAGTGGTATTTTTGGTTTTGGTATTATAGAAGGTTGTAGTGTTTGCCTTGGGCCTGTGAGCTAACATGATTCAAGTGAGGAGATACCTATTGGCTGGCCAAAGTACCCAGTCTCTAGAATGCTTACAAATGTGTCACTGCACCAGCCAGTTCATTGGAGAAAACCACAGAGCACTGTACATGTGCCCATGTAGATGTATACGTATGCACGTATGCACGCACGCACACACTCACGCTCGCACACACACGCACAAAGCAATGCATGACACTTCTTTTTGGTCTGTCAGAACATTAAACCCTTTCTTTTTTTTGTTAATAAATGTGAAGCTAGGAAATTGAATATTAAATGAAAACAGTAACGTCACACCTAAAAGTTCTACATGCATGGAAGACGGTCACGTTCTAAAGTCATGTCACATTTGTCCAAATAACACATCACTGCACCAGGACCTTTCCACCCCCTTCTTCCAACATCACTTAGAAGCCTTACCGAGCTACTTTTTTATTATTTGGTGGCTGGTGCATTCTTGGTAATCAAAGCATTAGAAAATAGGCTACAATCAAATGAACTATTTGACAGAAAGTAAGTGTAAAAGCCATCTACATTGCCCTCTACTGGTTCACAACAAAAAGGGCTGTTAGTCACATCCACTCAACAACTGTCTCTTCTCCCTCTAAACAGACTGCTCCACCACTATCAACTGACTCTTATGGCAGTCCTTGTGTATATGTATCAGGTAGAGCCCCCACCCCCCAAGAAAAAGAAGGGTTCTTTTGTGCTTGACACGTCTCCTCATGTTGAAGGAAAAAAAAAAAAACGCTGTTCAGGACGTCTCCACCTCTATGACCAAACGTCACGCTTCACAAGGTTGGATCACAAGGGCATCTTTGTGTTCTGCGGGAGGAGCAGGAGTGGTGACAGCGACTGCTGGGGCAGCACTTTGGTACAAGCGAGGCGAGCTGAGCTCCCTAGTTACCTGCATCAACGCAGGGCTCGGCCACGGCCGGTGACTGCCAATACTTTGAGGTACACGCCCGTCTTACACAGTTTCCCAGTGCTGGGGTGGTGTGTGTGTGTGTGTGTGTGTGTGTGTGTGTGTGTGTGCGCGCGTGGGGGGGGGGGTCTAGGTCTGGCTTTCAGGGACAAGTACAGAGGTCAATAGCATGGGGTTAGGTTGTGTGAGAATACTGTGTGATTTTAAGACGTGCATATACACAGGCATTGTACAGACATCGATCGCCTGCACAGCCACAGTCAATGCTTCTGTTTTTATTGTTTAAAGTCCATACGAGTGGAGGGTAGGTGGGACGTTTACTGGTCTCTCCACACCCAACTTCCCGTCTCCAGTCCTTTGAAATGGCATCGTGGGTTGTGGAGGGGTTGCAGCTGTGGTCCAAGAGGGAGGCGCGCGCGCGTGTACAACCTGGCGTTGGCTGTCCGCTCCAGAGACGGAGATGAGGTGGTCCCAGTAGACCACAGCTGGAGCGGGGTGGAGCGGGGGGAGATGTGTTGTCTCAGTTGGAAGTGTCAGAATGGACGCTGCCGGGAGGACCAGATGGGGAGGTGTCGGAGGAGGGGTTAGTGGTGTCCTGCCAGCTGTTAGCCTGGGAACAGGGGAGGAGATGGATGACCAGTGTGCAGCCAGAGCATCATATTTATTAAATGTGTCCAGTTGTTTCAGGCAGACACTCCACACAGTGGAGTCGTGCTACAGCATTCTATTACTTTCTTTTTAACGCCATTAAAAAAGCACTAATATACAGTGAAGGAAAACAATGTTTTGATCCCCTGCTCATTTTGTACGTTTGCCCACTCACAAAGAGATAATATGTATATAGTTGTATATAAATTTCTTCCCCTCACTGTATCCCCTAGAAAGAATAACCATAGTTTACCATATTTTGAGACCCACCCCCTACAAAAAAAAAATCACCATTCCACATTTTCCAGGAGGGGTAGCTGGCCTTCCCACTGAAAACCACTGCTCTAAGCTAGCGTTTACCAACCCAGGTCCTGGAGGCCCCATGCCCTGCATGTTGTGTATGTAGGACAGAAGGGCTCCAACACATCTGATTCACATGAATGTGTCGTTATCAATCTATGCAGAAGCCTGCTAACGACCCATTCATGTGAATCAGGTGTGTTGGAGCAGGGAGACACCTACAACATGCAGAGCAGTGGCCCTCCATGTAAACACTGTTCACCAACCAGTGCTAAAACAGAGCTAAAGCCCATCAAGCCCCATGCTACTGCTAAGGGGTGTGTGTGTGTGTGTACTACTTACATCCAGGTGGTGAGGGGCGTAGAGGCCGCTAGCGGACAGCTCCTCATAGCCGTCCGTCAGGTGTGTAACATGGTGCAGGGTATCCACCTGGGAGCACAACACACAGGAAAAGAAGCACACACTCATTTGCATGAGAACACACAGCCACACCGCAGTATAAACACACACACACACATACATGGGTCCAGCAGAGGAGCGACAGCCTCCACAAACATCTGCTGTATCCATTAACGCCAGAGTGCATCACCTGACTGTCTTAGCGCCTGTATCTTCGCATGGTTCTCAACCCTGCCCAGCAGCATTGTTCACCATTAGCTTCTGCTGCCCTGGATCCCAATGGGTTCACAGGCGGGAGCTGCCTTATGCCGTGTCCACTATTCTCCACTACATTGAGTTGTTGGTTGCTAGCGGCTAACAGCAGAGGTGTGTGGAGCCTCCTCCGCACTACACAACACCGTGACCTGGGCCAGGCCAGCCCACGGGACAAGGGGTACACTTGTGTCGCGAGGCGTGCGGACGGGTGCGGTGAAGCCGAGCGCTCCACTAGGGCTCATCTCGCTGTGCTGGGAGACCAGCGGGCGGGGAGAAGGCTGGGGTCAAGGGGAAGGTCGGGCAGGCTCTAAGTGTAAGGGGATGGTCTGGGCTGCGAGGCGGCCAGGGAAGACGAGGGCTTGGGGATGGCGGGGGGGCTTTGGGAGGGGGTCTCCAGTGCCTACCTGCGGCTGCAGAGAGGGAGCGATGCCGAGACCCTCCCCATTGAGTGAATGCAGGCCGAGGTAGGCGTCGCCTGTGAGAGACCACGACCAATGAGGCATGCCAGGATGCCTCCGGGTCACAAGTGGCCGGTAGCAACACTTTGGAAACATACGTTCGCATTGCACGAACCTCCACGATGGGCTGAGATTGGCTAGTGGCTAAAATGCATTATAAGGGATGGGGAATGCACTGTGGCATTGGCAAGGACAGACCTATTTATCTATTTATCTGACTAGATGAATCATATCTCTGAAAACATTTCAATACTGTGCCAAAAAAGGAATGCAGAATCATAAAATGCATAAATATCACAATCTTGAAACGTGTCATATTAACATAGGAGAAAGCATATGCAAACACATTTTGCAGTTTCAAAAATCATAAAAACAAATTGTGAAAAATGTTTTAGCTTGCTTTTGATTTCAGTGCCATTGCTGCTCTTTAGTTGTTCTATGGAATATGGGTTCGGCCTTTAGCAAATGTTAGTAGTAGTGAATATGGATGACAAACTTAAGCTCTCAGGGAGTGTCCCTCCATGGGCTGAAATGGTGCTCGGGGGAAGCTGACTGACATTACTGACTATACAAGTCATGGTCATGTAATAACTGAATGATCACCTACCTGCTCCTCATCTGCAGCCACCGAAAATGGAGGTTACTATATTATTGTGTGTGTGCGTGTGTGTGTGCACGCATGTGTGTGTGTGTGTGTGGGCGTGTGTGTTCAAAGGTCAGACACTGCACAACATACATGAACAGGAATGACTCACAATAGCACAAAAGAAAATAAGAAAAGAAAAAAAAGGCACAAGGCAACGCAGAAATGTTCATAGAAAGAGACAAGCAGAGCACTTCAGGCCCAGACCATTAGCCTCAAGCAGACATCGCTAGAAACTCCATCTGATATCCATTCATGTCAGCCTGGGTCTATAGGTTATATGCCAGAAAAGGAGCCAAACATACAGTGCAAAACCAACATGGAACAGTTTGAGCATGACGCTCAAATGACAAGCAAAGACTGAATGTCCCCCAGACTGCACAATACTAAGCCGCTTTCAGGGACTAGCCTGATCTTGGCCAGACTAAAGCATTTTACCAGTCTGGCAAGATACTTAAAAGAACTGACTGAAGAACTTAATTATTAATTGATTAACTGCCTTTGATTTGCTTTACAGTGTTTTAGGGAGTCCAATTGGAGCTTATGGTTAATATGTGTTGTTTATTTCTGTATAAAGAAAGCTTCTGAAGCCACAGTGTATAAACAGAATAAGCCAGATATATAGAACCAAGCTTTTTCTTAGCTAACCAAAGGCAGAGCAGGTACCGCATTCTGCAGTCAGTACATGAAGACAGCTAATGTTTTGGATTTATGACAGTGGCACACGAATGCATTTTGTTTTTTATACAGACAGAAAATATGATGCAGAAACACACATGTCCAAGATGGGATTGAGCTCAGTTAAGTAGAGGGTAAATATCGAAATAAGTAACCAGGGCAACTGGTTTAACGTGACATGAAAAAGGATGCCATTTCCTGGCTGTGGGACAGCGGTTCTTGTGCAGCGTAGGGGTTTGACTCAGGACAGTTTTGGCGCCCGTTATCAGTAGCCTTCAGTGTGTACGAGCTAACGTGAGTGTGAGGAAGAAGTGCTGTGCTGGTGATGGAGGCGTGGGTGGGTGTGGGGGGGGGGGGGGGGGGGGGGGG
>JAODUK010002479.1:0-12057 GCA_027564635.1 Typhlichthys eigenmanni | reverse complement strand
CTCTCTCTCTCTCTCTCTCTCTCTCTCTCTCTCTCTCTCTCTCTCTCTCTCTCTCTCCCTCCCTCTCTCTCTCTCTCCCTTCATCACCACATCTCTTGCTCTCTTTCTCTGGATGGATATGGTCACAAGTCACTGGCTAAACAAGGCACTAGACTCAGGTCACTCGAATAACCCAGGTACCGGCAACCAGCACTTTCCAGCACTTTCCAGCACTATATAGGATTAAACCACTGCTAGTTTGAGTGAATTGTATTTGCTGTTGTTTCCTGTGCCATTTCATTTATATGTTGATTTTGACAGACTTTTCAGAATAAATGTGATGTTGAGCTTTAAACATTTTGGAAAGATGTTTGTTTTTTTTGTCTTGATGATGTCACTATACACCAGCTGTGGTTATTGCCCCTCGATGTTCATGTAAAATCTAACAATTACAGCAGTAGATATTCTCCAAACATTTCTTCATGCCAAAATGTTAATGGAGGAAAAAAATCTATATCAACGGAAAATTACAGGGTTGTCTCAAATTGGTTTTGGTTGAAACCAGCCACGTGGTCTTTTTCCGCATTAAAGTATTCTTCTAAAACATAGGCTTTGTACCGTACTAGCACTCGTGGATGTACAATAAGAGATGTATGCAGCAGCTGTCTGACAGATCTTGTGGGTCAGAAGCTACCCAGGCTAATGGAAGTGGTGTGGAGGGGAGGGCCTGGGCGGATCCATGTTAGAGTGCTTAAATAAACAATCAAGGGGTCATCTGGAGTTTGAGGCATTCATTACCAAAAAAACTAATGGAGATTTCTGCAGGTCCAGGTCTGTGATGGAAATGACACACGAGGCGTGGGAATTGCTGTGGTGAACTTTTAAAATGTTTGGGTGCGCTCCACACAAAGGACCTTGGATGAAAGTGGACCAAAAAATATAGATATATTAAATAGCTTGCCTTCCACAGCTGGCGAATTAAAAGGGTGATGCACAAAGTACGTACATGCTGAGTAAATTCCATGCAACATCCAGCCCAGAGAAATGGACGCTGTTTATTTGTACAGGATTACTGAACATTCCTCTTACTGCTCGCCACTTTGGGGATGATGTAAATGCAGAAATTAGTGGCGTCACTTTGGAAAGTTAAGTGGTCGCACCTGTAGATGGCAAACTAGGCATGCCATATACGGTTGGATATTGTGCGTGTGTTCGACACCTGTGCGTGAGCTCCACAGCTGTGTCATATTTCACTTAGTTTCTTTCTGCTTTAGTTGCTTGAGAATGTTTATGTTTACTTTTATTAAACACGTTTATTTTATTTTTATGTCTTAACGTCATACAAAAATCTGCACAATGGCCTTGTTTGTAGTTGTATACTGTGTGCCAAGTCAGATTGAGAATTCTGCTATCGATAGCTCCAACCCGTTACCTCCCTCGCTTTCCAACGCTGAATGATGAAAAATCACTTCCTGTGTGCTGCACATTATTTAACAATCATAATTGTGTGCCGGCTAGGCATTAGTGGCCTATAGAGGATCTCAGTGTCACTCTGTTGCTGTATTAATATTAATATATATTTATAACAGCTGAATGTAACAACACCAATACTAGTGGCTAATTTCCATTGCATTTGCAGACTCGGTTCTTGCACACTCCTTCCCATATGAAAGAGTGTGTTTAGCTGATTATGCGCTTATCTTGAGTCAGTCGTGTTTAAAAGTAGTGCCCTCTTTAACGCATGGGCTCATAACTTTTTTCAAACAAGATATTTATTATTTTAGTGTATGGAGAACCAACTGATGTTTACATACGCCACCTTGAGCTGCCCGCATGGGTGTGTCGTTTTAATTCCCCATAGGCTATGCAAAAGATAATGAGAGTGCTTTGGAAAATAGCGATCATTATATAACTGCATCTAATACACAAACAAACAAACAGTTTCATGCTGTTGTTGTAATTAGCGAATTCGCTGAAAATAAATGTTCTAAGCCATGTCTTGAGATAATATGAGCACGAGTGGATTTCTGATTGGTTGTTCTGTCTCAATACAACATTTACACTCAATTTATTGCATGCTGAGTAGGCTCCCCAATTATCGATCTTTCTATAAAAAAAAACAACAAAACCCCCCTAGAAAAACAAATGGTAGGCTAATAATATTAAGAGAAAATACATTTTCTTCAGTTTGTCAAACCAACCACGCTATAGGATTGATTAGGCTACTGTATTGTGGCTGCAAAAACAACTTTCTTGCAGTCTACTCTGTTAGATTTGTTCTCTACTTTAAGAGGGCCTTGTTATCTTGTTAAGTATATTCCTTCAAATGTCTCTAAAGTTGCCTAGCTCATCTTTAAGCCCCCTTTTGACCTTTGACACTTTCTTGACACGGCGCTGGTGCCTAGCGCTGCCAGTCTACCATGTGTGCAGACATATCACTGGTTAAAAACCAAAGACCCTATATCTGCCACTGGCACTGCTTGGTCAAGCCAACTCTTCTATATGGCTCTGCTACTGGTGAGAGTCTCTTTCAATCAAATCTATTTAACTGTATTTTATTACATTACATGAATCTGTTCTACCATGTCTACATTTAGATCACGTACAGTGTTCTTCGTTCAGTTACATATGACTTTAGTTTTCCTGATTGCCTTCCTGAAACACTTTATCTAGAAATATAATGTACAGAATGCTCCCCATTAAAATACCATAAAGTTTAACTACTGATATCTACACTCTATTTTGTTCCTGTGGTGTATAATGATAACAGTGTTTGTTAATGGTGGCCGTATGTCACATATGCCTTTGGACGTCTCAGCAAATTCCCAAATTCCTACTTAAGTACCCTGTGATAGATTCACCTCTTTGATAAACCTGCCCCATTATATGAGAAGATGTACTTTCAGGAGTTGATAAACGGGTGGCGTGCCCTGTCTTGTTGTCGAGAACAAATTGTGCCTGGTAATCAATGGAAATGTAATAGAGTAGCAGAGAACTGGGGCCATAAGAGGCGCATTATGCCACTCTTTGACGTATTTTCAAAGGCCATTTATTTTCTCTACCTAATTAATCAGTATAATGAAGACGTTTAGATGCGCTGGTGAACACTTCAGAGACAGACATCATGAGGAGGTGAATGTACATTAAGATCCCATCTTTATGAAGGAAAGAGCAGGCACAGGTGGAAAGTCTTTCAGCACTAAATTACTGTTCATCAGTCTATTTGTTTTTCAATCCATTTTTTTTTTAAGATGACAAAAACACTTCCCAAGGTTAACATGGTGCTGCACTGAATAGAGCGGACCCCTTGCAGGCTAGAATGAATATGGGTTGGGATTAAAAATTGTGAAATGATTTGAGGGTCACAATTGTGTAACTAGATTTTTAGGCCTGGTAGTTATAAGCTGTATAACCAAATGCCTGTCTTTTGGAATGGAAAATATATCTGTTTGCGTTGTAGAGTGGTTTGTTTTCAAGGATTCAAATCAGCGCTGGCCTGCTGCTACAGGCATTAGCTTAAATGATTTGCTTTAAATTATGATTCGGTAATGAGTGGCAAAGAGTGTTGTGCCGGCTGCACCTGGGTCCTGCTGACCTTTAATGAGCTTTCCCTCGTTAGTTTGCCCAATAGGTCTTTTGAAGGCTATTTTCAAATGTTTTGCCATTTTCATATTTATGTTTTAATGATAATTATAAAAATGATGTCAGGACACTAGCACGTCTCACTTTTGCAGAAAGGGCTTTCGTGTAGCTTTCTATGCAGCAATAATGCTTATGCATATTGAGATTCAGCCGGAATTTACAGGATAAAATATTACAATTACAGTTATTTCATGAATCAATTGTCTTTTTATTTTAGCAATGTTTTGATGAATATATATATTTTTTTACATAATCATTCAATTAAGTGTTTATTGTACGAATATACCAGTTTTCTTTCTTTTTAAATGATATGATGATATCTGTGGAAAAGTGCTAAAATCTCTTTTGCAACATCGTTCATCCCATTTAGGACTAACAAAATATTTCCCCATCCTCTGAAATATGAGCCGAAGCATAATGCATGCAGACGACTTCATCACCATGCTCACGATCACCATCATAGAGATAGAGGCGGGTCTGTTGGTTGAGGGAGTGGATACATTTGTCACAAGTGCCTCCTCATTCACTCACACTAGGGGGACCACTGGTGCTGTCACTCTGGCTGGCCTCTTGTCCTGCTGACATGCTCCCTGGCCCTGACAGCTCCTAGCAACCAGGGCTCAGGCTCAGCTTGGGTCCATGCACTCATCTGAACAGGAAAATGTAGCTTATTAAAGGGTCACTAGAACAAACTATGCCTACTGTACTTTCCCAGAAACCTACACTGTAAAATGTCATTGGAATTAATGGTCATGTTTGTCATTCGAAACAACTCAAGGATTTCTAAATACATTTTCTTTTAGCTAAATGTTAAATGTTTTTTTTATGTACATCTACACTATGTTGGGGCTTAATAAAATATAGTCTAAGTTCTGCCTTATGCAGTTTTCTGTCATTACTTTACTCACTCTATCATTCTTATTGTCAACTAGTAATAATTCTAAAACACGGACACGTTATGTTAGCCTACACCATTACACTCTAAATGGATACAGCAAGTTGTATTTGCCAATGAAAAGTGACCACCGCATTCCTTTTAAGAAAGGGACTGTTTCTAACATCCAGTTACTCTCATCACATTCGTTTTCTACAACACGCGCGCACACACACACGCACACGCACACACACACACACACACGCACACACCAGCTTTCTGCTGTTTTTTCCCCATACTTTGGTTATTGTTCTAAAAGTGCTGTTTTCATCACAAGTAATGAGTTAAATTGCTGTTTCAAATTGAAGGTGGAGTAAATTATTCTGGAGAAAGATTGTTTGAGAGAGAGATTATTTGAACTCAACGTCAAAACAAATGCATTTCTCCCTTCTTACTTCTGGAACAGTATCCAAAAGTTTAATTTTCAAGATATACAAAAAATATTTTGGTTAATCTGTGAAATGCTTTTGATAATGCAAGCAGCTTTGTATGTCTACATTTGGGAAAATAATACATTTAACAAGAGAAAACTCAACTCATGTCAAACATTGTCACCTCTTAATAATCATCTATGGATTTGAAAATATACTGTATCTGTATGCACTTTGAAAAAAAGAGCCATTTCTAGCATTTATATATTAATATTTGAGCTCTACATTAACATTCATAGACCTGAGCCGAATGATGAAAAAGATGACTGGGGTGGAGAGAGCTTGGCCTTTTTAAACAGGAAATAGATTGCAGAATTTGGGATGAGTGACCAGTGGCCAGAAGGCCAGTAATCTAAAACAAGGTTACTCGAGAGGAAATACATTCTTTTTTAATTTACATACTTCACAGATATAAAAATTTGTTTTCAAGGTCATGCACATGGTCAGTGAAACTGCCCTCCTTTTTCGACTGAATGTAACAGGACAGGTGACTCATCATCACAGAAGCGTACTCGGCCAGCCATTAGAAAATGTATTATAAACATTGTGCAAAGGAAAAGGCAAGAGTTAGACAATGGCGTCAACGAGCAAAATTATGTCTCTTCACCTCTGAAAAGGTTCTTAAACCCCAACGCCTGAGATATTTCAGTTGTAATGGCTATCAGTTTGGCAGCTCAACTGTCAAAGCTTTAAACAAATTTGGCATCCAAGACCGATGGCTTTAACCACACAGCTCGGTGCGACAATAAAAACCAGCCTCTAAGGAATTAAATCAACTCCAGGAGTAATTCATTCAAACGGTTAGATAATCTTTTCCATTAACTGATCCTGTTGTTTTCAAGGGTCCATCTGTCAGATCCTGGATGCAACAGGTACACCCACAGGATATTTCCCACATCAATGATACATACCAGATGCAGTATAACATATTGTAAAAAACCATTAGAGGCCCAGGGTTGACGTTTAAAGTGAAATATGTAGAGATCAAACTGACTATCCATTCCAATTGGGCAATGTGTTCTTTCAACTGCATCAGAGCGATGCAGAAAGAGTGAATATAAGCCATCATGAGTCAGATCCTAGATGACGTTAATTGGCTTTCAGTGAACATTCCCAGGTAGACGTGTCTATTTTGGTAACTGCACATAGTAATGATTATATGGTTACAACATGTCAATGGTCCTCTGGTTTAAGGTGAATAAATGAACACGATGTTCATTTTCTGAATATTTATATGAAATGGCCGACACTTTGGACAGTTTGCTTAATTGGGCATTTTCACAAACTCATTCATCTGTGGTTGCACCAAACCCCCAGGAGCAGGAAGCAAGTCTTGCTCCCTGACTGGTATGGTGGCTGAGGCTGGTACTGCAGCCAAAAATACTTTCATGTACAGTATGTTAAAGGCCTATTTGATGGTCGTTAAAAAAAACACATACCTCTAAAATTATCTGAACGTTCTTTGATTACTACGCTCATGCAAATGCAACTTGTTAATATTAGTAAATAAATTGACTCAACATCTAAAACAGTGGAAACTCTTTACTCTTCATTTGAATTAACAATTGTGGAAATACTTAGCAAACCATCAATAAGGTGTCAGGTTTTATTTGAGTATTATAAACAGATAATTAGTAGAACATGTAGAGACCCACTCCCAATGAATTATTCACAATCTCACCTCCCTACACAACATCAATACGTTGTTATCAGATTCACACTGACGCTTTCTTCCACCGCGTTCGGAAGACAAGCTTGGAATACTGTCCAGTATATCAGATATGCTGATACCTTGGTTGACTTTACAATTACATTGTGAGTAACACACTACCAGTAGAAACGTCAGTCAGCTTTGAAGACGTGAGAAGTATGTGTGTGAGAAACAATGGAACTCAATGGCTTAATACAACCTCCATTGAGTTTGTACTACGGTATATGGTAAATCTTTTTCTTGAATTACCACTAATGAGGGACTGTGCAATACCATGTTGTACTGTAATGAGATAAAGACAGTCATGGGCTTAACGAGTTCAACACGACTTTCAAAGTGTCCTCCTAGCTCCCAACCATATCTCGCAAGAACGTCCTGTCCTTGACAACTCAATTTAATTAGTTCTGGCCCACTAACCCCTCTGCCTCTCTCTGTCCTGCATAGGCTATGGACATGCAGCCCCAAGCACAGATGGAGGGAAGGTGTTCTGCATGGCATACGCCCTCCTGGGCATCCCGCTCACCCTGGTCATGTTCCAGAGCCTGGGCGAGCGCATCAACACCTTCGTCAGGTACCTGCTTCACCTCCTGAAGAAGTGTCTGGGCATGCGGCGCGCCGCGGTGTCCATGGCCAACATGGTGACCATCGGCTTCATATCGTGCATGAGCACACTGTGCGCGGGCGCCCTGGCCTTCTCCCAGTTCGAGGGCTGGAGTTTCTTCCACGCGTACTACTACTGCTTCATCACGCTCACCACCATCGGCTTCGGGGACTACGTGGCGCTGCAGAACGAGGAGGCGCTGCAGAAGAAGCCCGAGTACGTGGCCTTCTGCTTCATCTACATCCTGACGGGCCTGACGGTGATCGGGGCCTTCCTCAACCTGGTGGTGCTGCGCTTCATGACCATGAACGCCGAGGACGAGCGCCGCGACGCAGAGCAGCGGGCCCTACTGGCGCGCAATGGCAAGGCGCGGGGCGGCGCGCACCGCCCGCGTTCCGCGGAGGGCGGCAACGAGCCGGCCTCGCCGTCATCGACGGCGTCCGGCTGTGGCGGGAACGGGGGAGAAGGGAACGGGGGGGGCGCGGCCAGCCGCGGCCTGCGTAACGTGTACGCCGAGGTGCTCCACTTCCAGTCCATGTGCTCCTGCCTGTGGTACAAGAGCCGGGAGAAGCTGCAGTACTCCATTCCCATGATAATACCGCGGGACCTCTCCACCTCCGACGCCTACATGGAGCATGGGGAGGCCTTCTCCAATCCACTGCACTCCAACGGCTGCGCCTGCAGCCTCCAGCGCCACTCGGGCATCAGCTCCGTGTCCACTGGGCTGCACAGCATCAACACCTACAGAGGACTCACCAAACGCCGCAGCTCCATCTAGAGGCCTGAAGGCCTGGTTTTGCTCTTGACCAACATCGATCGGGAGGAAAGACACTTCACTTGTCATCGGATAGGCAGAGAGGTCCTGTGGTGTTTCATTCCTTGATTGGCGAGGGTTCCTGCCTTTATGCTGGTATCCCAGTTTAGCCTTTTGACATACACATTGCATCAATTAGCTCATCAGCACAATTTTCAGAGTACTAAGATGGTGACTGATGCCATTGAGAGTTTGCTAGAGAAATGTTAATTCCCATATTAGAATCTTGCACTGGTTCTACAGTAAGATTCTGTTTTAGAATATTTCTCTGCTGTGAAAGAATCTAACACTGAATCGAAATTACAATTTAGAATATTCTTTGCATCAGCTGGCAATTTTTCTGTGAGACTATGACTGTATTATGAAATTGTGTAAATAATGAAAGGACATTTTACACTGTGACATTTTCATGGGGAACAGAGATAATATAAACGGTTTATAATCACCTGAAAACTGTATGTTTTCTTTGTCCACAAAGACTGTTGGATATTCAGTTGTAGGTATTACACTCACCATAATAATCTATATATATTTGGACACTGCATTACAGAACTTAATGAAGGAGAGCTTATTTTTTTCAGTGAAGCTTTTTAAAATCAGATGTTTTCTTCTATGTATTGAATGAAAGTTCAGGTTTAAGCCAAATATTAATGTATGTTTAAATAACTTTAATTATTATATAATATCATTAGCTGACACCCATCTATACCAAATTGCAACGAATGTGGATGTAGGGGTTTATTGTCTTGCTCAAGGGTACTTTGACAAGACCTGGCTGTTATGGGAATCATTCTGCTGAGTTTTAAATAATGGACTAACCAATATAAAGTTTGTCTCCCCACAGTCTCCTCAAATTCAAATTCACTGATTTGTATGAATTGCTAATGGTTTGTCCTTGTTAATTCTTGGTTTGTAACATATTATCACATACTAGTTTGACTTTAAGGTTAGACAGTCTTAATGTTATTCACTGCTGCACTTTAGAATAAACTGTATGGATATGCTTTAAGGCACTGAAACCAGTGAAAACAATGGATTTGTCTGTTTTTGAAGTTTTACATTTTTGGGAGATTGGACAGGGGTGTTGCCTGGCCATGCCTGACTATTTCTTTCAGCTCAGTTTTGGGTCTGGTTATACCATGCTACAAAGGGTAAGTCTGGGATATTTGATGAAATACATTACATTATAAATTATTGACATACTGTATTGACGCATTGAGAAAATAATTTGCACCAGATACATAAAGAGGATCTTTTCTTCAGTTACACTCAAAACGTTTTAGTTTTAGTCTTTGTACTGAAATATTTAGTGTTTTGTTTTTTGTTAATAGGTTTTTTGTCAGGGGGTTAACTTCATTCATTAAGTTTGAAATAGTTCCTATAAGATATTGTGAGTGATGGTGACATGCCTGCTGGCTTCAGAATTAAGAGGGCATAAACAGTACTGTATACACTGTGTGATGCAGCATAAGGAAAAATTGATTGGCTACAATTTCATGTAAATGCTATAATTACCAGATGTTGAATATCCATTCATCTTCTTTATTCATGTTTTAAAGCATTCCTTTCATTAAAAAAATGTTTAAAGAATAGCAATTTATGTCTAGTTTACATAAAGGCTTAATTATTATTTAACAATTTTAGTCATCATAGTCCATCTGTTGACACAATTAGTGAGATGGGTGCTTGAATGTGGCCATTGTCTGACCATTAAGAATACATGTATACCCAAAATGTGCTGTCACCAAATTGTACTTGATCGATTGAAACCATTTGGGATTTTTTCACTTTTATTTCATATTTAGTGCACTTTCTTTTTAAAATGTCAGTTACAGCATTTTTCCATTAATAATGTTTTATGAATAAAAAAGAAATACAATAATCACTTGTTGCATTGTTGCTGCTTATTTGTATATTGAGTGATTATAATGTACATAGTATTCTTATAGAATATACTGTACAATAATATAACCTGTATCATGAGGAGGTTATTTGTTGCATATAAATCATGGTTGGCTTCTATGTGGAACTTGTGGAACGTCTAACAGCCATGTTATGTACTGTAACCAAAATCATCACTCTAAAAGTTTGATACGAGATGTTGTGTATTCAACATGACATGTTTGCAAATGACATGTCTTAAGCCTGGTACATTTTTGTCAGTCGCTCTGTAGTTTTCTAACTTTCTCCAGCAGTTTGCTTTCAGTCTTCAGTAAATCTTCACAGGGACACTTGAAATTGTCAATGCTGCATCCTAAAAGCCCACATCAACCTTTCTAGAGTCACACAGCATGTGGGTCTGTCTGAAGAAGCTCTGAAGAGAAATGAGGAACTGACATGCTAAAGCAGGTGCTCTCCTTAGATACAGTACACTCATATGAGTACACATAACTTGAACCTATATGGTGGTTGGGTCATGCTATAGTAATAACTTAAAAGTAGGCTTACACTCCATAAATATCTGCTCAAGATCACGTTTTACATTTCAAACATGTCGGAAATGGTGGAGAACTGTATGAACCTGAGTTGGCATTTTTGCTGGTTTCATCTACTAGAAAACATTTGGACACAAATTGAGGAGTGATATTTTAGAGACCCTCTTCCTAGTATGTCAACTAAGGTATAGAACACATTGACAGCATTCTGTCCCCCCTCTAACACAGTTCTACACCCATTCACATCAGGAACACGTGTTGGGCATATCGAACATTGAAATATTGAACATTGTTTTCCTAATTCGCTAATTCGGAAATAAAGGACAGCCAATCTATATTTTAGGACTTAGATGCATTTTAGAAACCTGCTGATGATAGTGTGGCCTGGGTAGGTTAGACATGGCTGATGCTTGACAGTAGACCTACACATGTAAATTAATTTCATTGGATCAGCCCCATAGATCAGTTACAACTATTCAATTGTCATCAATACGATGCACCTATTTAAGTCAGTATCGGGCCGATTTCCGATCTCATTGTTGTATCAGTGCCAGCCCTAGTTTTAGCATGTAGATACAATGGCATCCAGTGACACCACAGACCCTGTGAAGGTCCTCATCTTGTGCATGACATCACTGACATTACATAACCATGACCTCCAGGTCTTTGACTGACTGACAATGTGGCGTGTCCCCCCGTTTTGCACCCCCACCATATTCACTTGTGTGTGAGCATGTGTGCCACTCTATGGGATCAAAAAAAGCTATTGGCTCTTGGAGAAAAGTCCTTCTTATCATGTGACGTTGTCAGCTGAGATGTACTAGCGAGCGTACACACAGTGATGGATTGTGTCGTTTGTGCTTTCCTAGCTGTATCACCTCAAGGAACCTGTCTTAGAAAGCAAATGCCAATAGAGATGATGTGTGTGTCTGCTCCCAGCCAAACAACCAAATCAACCTTCTTCTTTTTTGAAGGATTATGTCTGGGAGGCCTGCATATACAGTGAATAAATGGAGTGCTAGGCACCTAGCTTGACACAAACTGAAAGACACTCAAATTGACAGGTTATGCTTCTGGGTAAATAAGCTTCTGCCACAGGATGATTTATGTCTCTGTATATACAGTAAGACCCGCAACATGGGTAATTTGCCAGAGTGATTTGATACATCAGCACTGCAGATGGACAACCATAAGAGACCTCGACAGCCATTAGCCATCTGAAACCGCTTAATGTTTTCAATAATATGGATATCATGCTCAATTAAAAAAAGTGGAGAGTGTTTCCTCTTCTAGAGTATATTGATAACAGGAAATCAATGATCTCTAAATTACTTAACATAATATACTGTACATAGGACACAGTTTATATTGTGAGTATGTGTTCATGTTTTGACTTTAACCAGCAGTTTTGCCTTTAACATCTCATCATTATTATCGTCCTCTCTCTCTCTCTCTCTCTCTCTCTCTCTCTCTCTCTCTGTCTCTCTCTCTCTCTCTCACTCTCACACTC